>JACDJE010000113.1:366927-512088 GCA_016647715.1 Pavo muticus | reverse complement strand
AAAAAGACCTAGAACAGTGCTTCCATTCTCTCTATTCTCTTTGTTATATTCAGTATTCTCATTAAGGTTGTCTGGAACTCTTTTCCTCTGTCTCACTCCAGCTTCTGCACTCAATTGAAACTACTGTTACTAAACTTTTTAATCACACATTTTTAGTCATTCCCATCTTATGTGAGTGATCAGATGCTTTTAACAGTCAGCCATGCACTTTTTTGATATCTTGTCATTCCTCATGTTTTCTTATTCCATTCTGTTAAGTAATCTGTCTGCATCTGTCTTCCATCTGTTTTATTATGTTTTGTTCTTTAAGAGCACACCATTTTTTTTTTTTTTGTTTGTTTAGCTTCAATATATAGGGCTTCTATTTTTGTAATAATACAAAATGATAACATTATAAATGAGTTTACTTTTTTTTCCTGAAATCATATTGTTTCATCTTCTTCTCCAAAAGAGCAGTCAGGCTTGGAATGGGCTGCCCAGGGAGGTGCTTGTGTCACCATCCCTGGAGGTGTTCAAGAAATGTTTAGATGTTGTATTAAGGAGCATGGTTTAATGGGCAACATTGGTAGTATGTGAACGGCTGGACTAAATGATCTCAGAAGTCTTTTTCAACCTTAATGATTCTATGATTCAAATAAACTAGTAAAGTTTAAGTAATGATTAAAAAAAGACATTGAAAACTTGCGGGAAAGGCTTATTTACCTAAAATGGTTAAAATTTAGCATGATGTCAACCATTAACAATTGCAGCCGCTTAAAAATCCCCAAGAAAATACTTAAAATTCTTCTAAGTCACAAAAGATCCAAGACAGTATCTAAAAGTATAAGCTCAGTAACAATATACTAGTATATATGAGTATATATACTCCTACTGAGTGATTCTCTTAAGTTTCTGTATAACCGGTCAGGTGTGCAGGGACTATAATAGCTGTAAATCTGTAAGTTAATTTGCTTTTATGTACATTTCTACTGATATAAACTAAAAAAAAGAAAAAAAGGAAAAAAATTAATGGCTCGATGTGTTTACCTTATTTTTGAATACTACATTATTAAACATTGTTTATTTTTTTCTCCTCGATTTGGTGACTTGAAAGGATAAGGTTGTCTCTTTAGAAAATGACATTTTGCACCACATTATGGTATTGTAATAATATAGCCGTAGTAGAGCCATATACGTACTGTCTAGGTACTAGAAAGGAAGAATATTCAAAGTGAAATTATTTCCTTTTATTTTTTAGGTTTGGCAGTAGCTTTGTTTTAAATTTATTATCCACAGCAATGGAACAAGGTTACAGATAATAAAATTACTTTATCCTGTGGACAAGTTAAACTTGACTTCCCTTGTAAATTAGGCTTAGCTATAGGCCTAATACCTCCACTACTACCTGGAGGCACCATAATTATTTTATCCAGTAATTGCAGCTCTACATTTTATATATATATATATATATATATTTTATAGTAGGGATGTTCCATCACATAAGCAAAAATAGGAGAGTAGAAAAAGAAAACAAGAAGGAGCAACACCAACAAATACTTTCACTTACTCCATCAGTAAAAACCCCAATTTTTTAAAATTGCTTGAAACTGCTAGAGTGTGGATATTTTTCAGCAATACCTTTGAGAATTATTCAGCAAAATCCAGCAAATGTCCTTAAAAACTACCACAGAATATCATGCAATATCATACATCAAAACCTCTCTGTATAAACAAATTGTTTCCAAAACTCTTAATGATGGGGAGGAATTAAATGTCTTGTAAAACATGAACTTCTGTTGTTGAATGAATTAAGCTGTTTTAACGAGAACAACATACTGCAATCCTCTGGTTTTCAGTAACATTAGAGCAGTGGTGTTTTGTGGGTAATCTGAGAGATTTGACACTACTTAGAAGTATCTTAAATTCTGTTGGTGTTGTGGTCAAAGTAGATCATTTTTACATAGGCTCATGCAACTTTTAGGTGACACCAGTCTTCTAAACATCTTTTGTTTGCAATAATATTTTTGAACTAGGTTTTCCTGGTTTTTGTTGTTGTTGTTGTTTGTTTGTTTTGCATGAGTTTTGCAAGCCAAATGACCCAAAATTGACATCAGGAAAGACTGACAATTTCTGCATCTGTTAGTAATGTTAGAAAATTATTAAAATTAATATTGTTTGAGGGAAAGACAGATCAGATACTGAATCACTATGGCATTGCATGTTCCAAGCATGCTGTTTTTCATTTGACCTTCAGAACAGTAAATTTTGTTCTTGAACACTGAGAAAAAATGTTCTAAGGTTAGTCCATAATAAAAGAGGCTATAATTTAGAAGTATACTCAGGGCTCATTAGAGATTCTCTGTAGTGGGAATTTGCATATGAGACTTTTTATATAAAGTTAGAAAAGGAAAACAGCTATGCAATACATATTCATAAAGCTATCTCCATAAAGCTAACTCTGAAGTGTAGGATCATTGCATTAAAGCAATTCAACTTTTCAGCGAGAATGCCCTTAAACATCAAATAATCGTTTCTGCAATCTTTATTATTATTGTCCATACATGATTTAATAATATTTTTCTCAGTCTGTGATAAAACTCATGAATCAATAATCTCAAATATTCTATTTTTCATGCAACCTCAGGTAGAAAATATCCAATAATTTTCTTTTCATTGAACTTTAGATAAAAAACTAACCAATTATCTTCTCTCACAACTAATACTGATTTAGAAATGAAAACAGCAAGAAAAGCCCATCCTCTAGTGCTGAAGATTCACTGTGATCTGGAGGAGTAACAAGAACAGTGAAGAAAATACTTTGATTATAAGTGCAATCAGACAAAACAGATACTTTGAACATTCTGCTTCTTCAGAATTCTCTTTCTCTTCAAAATTCTCTTCCAAGAAGATCTTTGCTGGGCAGGAACGTGGAGCAGGGAGTCAAATGCAGGGGCGTGTGGGCTAGGAGGGAGCTCAGGGAAGAGAGCCTTGAGTTAGGGTAGGTGAAGTGCCAAGACACAGCACTGTTCACCAGCCTTATGTTTGGGTCAGTTAGTTATAGGACTAAAGTTTGCTATGAGAGATTTTTGGAGGGAGGGGAGATTCAGATCATGAATGGCCAGTTACTGTTCAGTGATGAAATGTATGTCTTTTAACTATTTCGTAGTGAAACAAAAATGAAAAGGGAAAATTTTAAAAAAATAAAAGATGCTCAGACCTTAACAAAGCACACAAACAGAAGAATAGAAAGAAATGATGGGCTCCAACCTTGTCTCTGCTCCAAGAGAAGCCACATCTGCTTATCTGCAGTGGTGATATTTGTTTTGCCATTCAGCACAGATTGTTACTGCAGAATTAGTAATTGTTTGAAAAGTACTAACTTTTATTTTATGATTGTGTTAGGTAAATCAGGATTTTTAATAGCTGTGTGTGTCTGTATATGTGTGTTTTCTGTTCCAGACTTTCCACATGATGAAATGATTGATGGCTCAGCACCAAGTCAGAATAAACTTGGAAGTAGAAACCATTATCCCATGTGTGAATTTAGTTAATCTTTTCTAATTTAAGAATATGTACCAGTGTTGCAAAAGGCCACTTCTCATTAAATTTGCAGAATCAAGAGAGTACTGTAGGAATATAAACAGGTGTCCCTTCAGACTGGCACCAAGTAGCACATGTATTTCTTCTTGGATTTTCTATTTGATTTTTTCTGACGATTTTCTAAAGGCACAGTTTCATTAAGGAAAAATTAAGCTACTGTAAAATGAACATAAGAAAAGGCTTTTATGCTGAAAATCTGAATTTTTACACTAATAAAATAAGAAAACATGATTTTCATATCAGTGATGCAATTTAATTTGAACTTGAAATGCTTTTTAATCAGTTCTCAAGAGTGCAGAGCTGCTGGTGTACTAGCCTCCTTCTCTCAGCAGCTCTGAGAAGCTGCACTTCAGGTCATGTTGTCTGTGATCTGGCAACAGGATGACTACAATTTCCCTCAAAACAAAACGACTCTCTTAAAAGCAAACTGCAGAGTATGTTTGAAAGCCTAAAATGAAATTGTGGAAAAATATTTCTGCTCCTTAGGTGAGAGAATGCCACAGTGGGAGATGAAGTCTGCTAAAGGGATACCGAGTTTTCTATATTTCTTAGGAAACAGTGTACCTGTCAGAAATGCTCTTTAATATCAAACAATCTCAAAACAGTGAGCTGAATTCAAATGAAACAACACATGCTGACTTCAAAAGTGCCAAAATATTTGTGAAAAATATTTTGACATTTATTAAAAAAATAATCCTGAAATGTGTGTACTGACAATTTTGAGAAATTTCTTACAAGGCAGAACTTCTGGATTCTCTCCTGATCTTGTTTTGAATAAGGATTTTAGTATGCCAGAGTAAGAGAATGTTATCCTGCATCATAACTCAGGTCAGAAGGATAAGTGGATTGTTATGAGGTTGTCACTGGGGAAATTGTTATGATATTAGTATCATGCTTAGTAAAGAGAACGTCTTATTTATGTTTTGTGTTCGTGTTGGTGGGTTGTTGGTTTTTTTTTATTCTGATTTTGCATCTGCAATGATTTACATTTTACAGAGGAAGATGAGTTCCTCTTACTCCCTTGGGTAAAAAATAATTGCTATTTGTACTTGTGAAAACTTGCCGCATGGGCTAAAATGTGATCACGCAGTGATCTTCCTCTGATCTGTGAGCCATGTGGGAAATCATTTTCATAAGCCAGTCGTTTCAAATGTGGTTCCAGATCTTTCTATCTCACTGCAACATAAAAATAAAAAAAAAATTAAAAAAATTAAAAAAAAACCCACAAACAGAGCTAGATCATCCGCAGATGTAAATTACTATGTCTGAAGTCTGTGTCAGCTCAGGATCCGCTACCAGAATTTTGTGCAGAAATTTACACATAGCCAGAAGGCTTGCTTTGCAGAAGCAGTTCAGGCTTTATTTTATATCACTGCTTGGGAGAATATGTAAATTGTAGAGGCATCAGACACTTTTCTTCTTGCCTCCAGATGTACCATTTCAATTCTCATATTGCTAGTTTTTCTAAACAAGGTTGCATTAGGTCAATACTCCATACCATTCCTGAAACATCTTCCTTTTCTTTCGAGTCTTTTCATTGAATAAATTGTACTTTAAGTCAATACTGATCAAATCACTGTGTTTGGAAGGCACTGTTACAAACTATGCCATTCAAGTACCTCTTTAATTTGAAACTTCTTGTGGATAAGATTCAACCAAGAAATAAGCAGTGGAAAAATGTGTCCAAAAGACTTTTTTTCTTAAACTTTGTAAATATACAAAAACTTCCTGTACTGTAATTTTTTTATTTTTATTTTTTTTTTTAATGAATACGTGGAGTATCTTAAAACATACCTGTGTGTGGTGACATTGTTCTGCAGCCCCTGCAGGAAGTTGTGGATATTCTCCTACTCAGCATAATGTCTCAAAAAGTGAATGAACACGGGTTAGACAATTACAATGGATGCTGTTTTCTGAGACACTGCTGTAGAATGACATCAATTGTTAGTTTGGACCTTACGTTACACATCATCAAAGGATGCTATGAATCTCCTACTACGCACAACATAAAGTACCATTATAAAGTCACTGTTCAGCAAGTAGGCCCACAACAGATTGAGACTGATGGCATAAACGCTGTTGCTAAAAGCACTGCTGATTAAAAAAAAAAAAAAAAAAAAAAAAAGGGTAAGCCTACATTTTGGTACACTTCAGAGATAGATCAGCTCTCACTAGCGCAGAAGTGTGAAATGACTGGGGTTTTTTTTTGCATTTGTCATTGTCCGTGCCACCAGGCTAAAACATCACATGGTAAAAGTCAATACGTACCATATGAAGGAGCAGTAGCATCAGTAATTCAAACCAAGGGATGAAAGGAGACCAACTCTTAGAAGAATCTGTAAACCAATTTCCAAACTGTCATCTTTCACAATTGTTAAGATTAGGAGGAGTCTCAACTTGAAAACAAAGTATATGTTTGTCTCAATTTGTCTCAAATCTGCAATAAGCAAGAGGTCACTAGAGATTTAAAGATCAGATGCTTTTCCCTTGGAAGGCCTCAAGGTTGAGAAAGCTCAAGAATGACCTTGTTGCAGAAATATGAGGCTGACAGCTGCAGCAGTGTTAAAGCTTTCTGACTTTAAGTCGGTGCTGGAGGTGGCTAAGAAATGGCAGAAAGATTCCTTGGCAATGCTAGAAGACACATGTCAGGACACACTTCTGGAATTACTAAGCAGATATTTTAACGTACTTTGGCTGGTTCCACTACTGATGTTGTCGCCCATGTCATATTTTAGTACATCAAACACTATGTTACATAAAATACATTTCTAATTCAGTAATAGGCCTTGAAGGATTTGCATTTATAACAAATCTGTCCTGTCATGACAAATATAATCGTTCTGTCCATCTGTGATACTCAGAATACACTGAAAAGTTTTCTCTCAGCTTAGGTGCCACAGCAAAGGAGGTGTACAGTAAAAAGAACTATGTGATTTACACTGTATATTGTGGCAGGATTGTGAAGTTATGAAGTAAATCATTTTAAGCAATTATTTGTCTCTGAGAAGACAGGAGAGCCAAGGGGTAAGACTTTAAAAAAGCTCAGTTTATATTAAATATTTCCTCAGGTCTCAAAGGCTCGGTCAAAACTGGTTTCTTAAGAATTTCATAAAAGTTGTCTCAAGAAAACTCGTCTGTTAGAAGCTTACTCACATTACACAGCTGAACACTGAACATTTGCCAAACCATATCAATTCTACCAAACAGTTACACAAGGCTGCTTTATCAACAACTCCTTCAGTATGCAAGAGGTTCTGTGCAATGATCAAAGCATAGTGACAGTGCTTTTACTACCTAATTATTTTTGCTTCTATTTGTAGCAAACCCTTTTGTACCCTCTTTCTAAAATGCCAATAGTACTATAAATGCAGTATTAAATCTCAGTAATGGTATAAGTACTTTTTTTCTTACTGTACTCTGTTGCCTGTTGTTATGCAAAAGAGACTCAATAGTAAACAAAAAGACACCCTGTAAGATAACACCACTTCTTCCCTGGGGAGAGAGAAGAATGTTCAAATAATATACAGCACAGGTGAAGAGATCTCATTAAAAGCCTTTACCCTCTAATGCTCTGTCAGGTAGAACTCTGGAAGTGTCAAGGAGAAATGACTAGACTGCAGAAAATTTGGGAAGCAGAACCAAGAGACAAACAGTGAAAGAGGATGAAAATTTGAGCTTATAGAAAATGTCTGCATTTTTAAGTGTCTTTTTTTAGTTTTTACTAATTTCCTATAATGTTCTGTACAACCTTTTTCCTACGAGGTCTCATGATTTAACACGGAGAAATGGGGAAAACTGTGCAATAGGACTGTGAGACAGAGCCTTGAGGTACATGGTTTAAATGCAAACTCTGGGTTTCAACATTCAGTAGGGTTACAGAAACTTCCAGTTGTTTTGGCACATTCAAAAAAAAAAAAAAAAACAACCTGGAAACCTAATCAGGAAACAATCTATGTAACAGTTTTCATTTGTGCCCCAATCATAAGGGACAGATTCCCCAGTAGATTGTAAATTTTCTGGCATTGTTCAGCGAATAGTACGTTATGTGCTTCTTGACATCTATATCAAACAATATCAATCTCAATGATTTTGTGTAATTATATTTTTATGAAAGAACAGTGAATCAGGTAATAGATCACGACAGTGCTATGAGGGAAAAAAAAAAAGGAGACGGCTTGCAGCTTCGGAAAACACACATGCAAAAACAACTACACACACACAGAAACCTCACACACATAGAGAAACCACAAACAACAAAGTCAGTCCTATTCCAAATAATAAATTTATTGGAATTTTTATAGGGAACATATTTAAATGTGGTCAGAGGGAAAGTACTGTGATTTCTGTATGCAAAAGCAATGAGAATCTACACACACACAACTTGTTCTTCACAGTTCAAATAAACAAAACTCTTCTAATACTATTCAAAAAGCAGAAGAGATCGGAAAGCAAACTGAAAAAAGAACAGCTAGGCTTAACACTGAATATCAAATTTGAACTGAAGCATACCAGATGATACCCTTTTAATAGCAAGTATTTGCATTCCAACAAATAAGTGCATTTAAGTGGTAAAAACGTATGGAATTTGTTTTGCCACCATTTTGATTTTTGTAAGATAAATGCAGTCAGTGATAATGTGAATAGTTAAAATGCTAGAGGCTTGAGAAATGGAACTATCAACAATGCCTGGAAAAATTTCTTGTTTCCCTGCTTTATGTGCTATCCAAATCCTTTTTTAACACAGACTGTATACAAGTAGCATTTCTTTGAACTTTTTTGAGTTGCTAGAATTCACTGGATACCAGATCACCTGCTAAGCTATGTATAAAAGGAAGACATCTATAGGTGCATTCCACAGGAGCTTTGGCTATAAATTGGTAAAAATGAGTTCTTAATGGTAGGTTATTTTGTGGGATGCAAACTTGCTGTATCATGACCTTGCTGCCACTAGATACACTGTTCATGCCTGGATGGAGTTTCTGACAAAATCAGCATGTAATCATGAGCATTTTATCAAAAGTTCAGAGAGAAGATACAGTCACTATAAGTCTGACAGGGTCACTTTGAAAATGCATTCAGCGTGCACTCTTGCATACCTGCTGTAGGAATGCAGTTCAATCAAAGGCATTTCAAAAAATGACTCCGTCACTAGATGCTTCAGCTGTGGTAATATATTTGGATCCTATTTCCTTGGAAAGTTAACAAAGCATACTCTAAGGATAGATGCCTTTGGCTAAGGGATAGCCAGTATTATATATGCAATGAGTAAGTCAATTCATAATTAACATGTAAATATGCATTTCTGTACTATTGAAAGCCACTATTAAATAAGTTTCTAAATATAGGATATACTGAAAAGCAATGTCAGAGAAAAAGAACCTAAGGCTGAACTTATTAAAACTGTTACATGTATTTCTGTCACTTTTGGTAAGTTGTGTTCTTCAGCTTGTCAGATATAAGCCAAATAGATACTAACGAATGAATAGATAACTAAAGGCTGAAATGAAAGTGGGTTCTAATCTTATCCAATGCTCAGTCTGCCTCCTCATGAATTAAATGGAGAAAGAAACAGTACCTTGCCACCTTGCCAAAAAAGGCATCCAACCTGGATGCCTGAAAACCTCATTTCTGGTGTCCCCGTAAGACACATGGCAATGAGGGTAGATTGTAGCCTCATTGCTAGTATATTCTGGGTTCATATGATCTCCACGCAGGGCCTGAAGCCTTTGAAGTGAAGGAATCTCCAAAACCCCCCTGCTTAGCATCAGATTTGCAGAGGAAGTACATATTTTCCATGCAGACAAGTTGTGCATGCAAAGTAGACCTGGTGTTGAACATGTCAAATTGATTGTGTTTGCACAGAATGTTTGCATGTCATATGCATCACAAATCTAACTGGGACATAAAGATACCTAAATACCACTATGCCAAAACAGTGATGACAGATACAAATTTGTATGCAGAAAATGTTTTATAGTTGTGCCATGCTGACAGAACTAGAGACCAATACATATTTGAAGAGTTTTTCTCACAGAGGCAGAGANGAACTTCCCGTGGATTCCCATGCACCTGCAGTTTGCGGCCCGGACCACGCAAGCATGCACCAATATGGTGTAAGAAAGTGGTCCGTTTATTCACGTGGTGCAACACCTTATATACTAAGCCTCTACCGTGTGTACGCCCCCAAAGGGGGGAGGGGAGGGGTTATCCTATCCCGTCACATCGCGAATCCCCGCCTTCGCCTATTACAACAGCTAGTACCACTATCAATAGGTTTACTCTCACAATATTGTATTCTAGTTTTTGACCAGCTTGTTAAACTTCTCCAATACTGGAGGAAATATTCCAAATACAATACTAGAAGCACAGAAACGTGTGCTTCTCGAAGTTTAAAGAACCTCTGGAGGGCATCTAGAGCTTAAATTGAAAGGGTATTGGGAATGCAACACAACACTGTTTTTAAGTAAATATATTATTCTTGATCTTTACATAATAAATCCAAGAAAAAAGTCTTGTTCTTCTCAGTAGAATGACAAAAGTACTAAGTATTTCTGTCTGCCTTGGGAAAGACTATCTTCACCACAACCTGAAAAGGGTAAGCTATGTGAAATAGTCTGTAGAGAAGATAAGGTAATAGGTGTCCCATAATACTGCTACTGAAGCCAATATTTCAAGGAGTGATATAGGTCACTCCTTGCATTAGCTGCTTGATTGTATTCCTAAAAATCTTAGAAAGTAGTTAATTCTTAGATCAGAAAATGTATTTTCCTGGAAACAAACTTTGAGAATAGTGAAACTTTAATAAAATTAAAATGTCATACACAGTGATGTTATTTATGACACAGCACTCTGTGAACCTAGACCATCATATGGATGCTGATGAATGCTGGAATTTAGTGTTAGCATGATAAATATGTTTATATTTATTTTAAAGTGCTTCTCTCCTTGGCAGCATTGTGTATTTGTTAATCATGTCATTTAGTTCAATTAGTTAAGGTTAGAGGTCATAAAATGCCAAATTTAAAGTAAATATAGCATTAAATTTAACTTAGAGTGGATTTTTCATATGACTTTTATATTGCTGTTTCTACCCACAGTTTTATTTACAAATAATTCAATACTAGCCTAGCAGAATAAACCATTCTCATTGCTTAAACTTAATTAAGAATGCATCCCTGATAATTGATTATGTTAATGCTTTCATAGAGATTATTCCCTAATGGCTATCTCAGGATATTTTCTGCTAATTAATTAGCAAATTCCTTTTCTGTCTTACCTTGTCACTAACACTAATAACAATCTGAACATTACCTTTGTACTGCAGCACTAATAATCATTTTCCTAGAAGTTCTAGAGAAACTGAATACCCTTATGGTTTTTACTATTTGTTTTTTCAGAGTTGTTAGCCATATGTTCTTCAAGTTTGTTTTTTTCTTTTCTTTAAATTAACTGATTTACCAAAATCCAATTTGCAAATTCCAGCATATTTCCTGCTGCATGGAAAAACGGGCCAGACTAGATCAAGGCTAACTAAGCTAGCTTATATTTGATTCACAGCTGCCATGGGGCATTCAATATTGCAGAAACTTTCTCTCAAGAGAAAAATTCTTGGGACAAAAAAGAAGTGGCTTAGTGCTGTACAGAGGGGCAAATCAATAGGATACAAAATGATTGAATGTGTGTGAAATAGTGAAACTTGTTGCAGATACTGGATTAAATGATTATTTCCCAGAAGTTCAAATCTGACATATGTCTGAATCACTCATTAATGAGCACCTGGTCTAAATGAGGAAGTGTTCAAGTTTGTCATTGTGTTATATCCTCTGATGCTCATGTGTGGTAATATTCAATGATGCATTCACCTTGCTCATGTTTGCAGATTTAAGAAGGTATCATGAAACCTATTGCTTTTAGCAGCACCATTCATCCTGTCAAGACCAAATGTATAACAAAAACAGGACAACAATAAATAAATTTCTAGGGCCTAATTGTGGTTTTCATAACTATATATTTCTCATTTGTCCCTAATTCTGATGTAAAAACTTACAGAAGTGGACTCTACATCCAGCAACAGTTATAAGTAAGATGCTGAATGTGAATTTGAATTGAATTTTTGAATATGTCATAGCTTCACACTTGAGACAAATGAAAAGTGACCCTAACAATGGATAAACTCCATCAAAATAAAGACCTATGCCTGTGCACTCTGAGCAGCAAAACGTGCCTGAGAGTAAGTAAGTTCTGATGAATTTTGCTGCTAGATTGATTTAAGTTCAGTTTTTAGATTTCACACTGCAGTACTGAAGATGCAAGCAGATATTCCCTTTTGTCGACTACTGTGGGTGTGAGAATCTATGGAGCCACCAGCTGTTCTCACCATTCTTTCCCCAGCTCCTTTGTGTGTGTTAACATCCAGGGGAAGCATTGCAGGAGCAGCTGCTAACTCCTTAGTTATCACAGGCGACCTGCCAGAACTTCTTCAGCAGCCTCCTTAATCCTTAGGTTTTGTGCAGCCACCCATGTGTTGACTCTGGTGATTTCTTCCGACAGAAGCTTGAATATCTCCACATATATAATTATAAAATTTTCAATAGCTGCAACACTAACTGAAATGGTCTATTCAAAAGAACCCATTACAATAAGCCATAGAGTAAAGAGCCCATACTTTTACTTGAAGTTTAAAGGAAACTGAGTATAGTTCTTCCGATTACTTCAGAACTATCCCAGGGCTTGCAAGTATTTACCGTATATATCTAGTGATTTGCTACATTTCATAAAGATGTAAGAAGTTCTGTGTTTCACAGCGTGGCCCTTTCAATCAGCAGCTAATGATAACTGCACAAGATGAATTCCTCTGAAAAGTATCAGAGAAATAGCTGTTTGTGAGTTTACAAAAAAGATTATATTTTTAAAACATACTAAGGTGGGCATACTCTGGAAAAAATATCAAAACAAGTGTTTGACATTCAGCAAATATTTCTTTGGTAATTTTGTTCAGAACAGTCTGTGTCTTCCTGTAAGTGCACTGCCTTTCTGATTTGATTTTTTCCCCTCTCTTGCATTTATCTTTGACATTTAATTTCCAGATGGGTGCTTAGTATGACTGATGCTTTTTTTTTTTTTTTTTTTTTGGGTAATCCAATCATGATTTCATTTTCAACATTGCAAAAAAGCTGACGGCTGCCAGTTAGGTACCAGTATTTTTGAACATCTATACACAAAACTGCAATTGGATTAATTGATAAATACAAATTAACATACCAAGGTCTATATTGGGTTTGAGGTCTCATCATTTCTATCTCACCTGCTCTGTTCTTCATTGACATCGCTGTCACCGTAGTTACCACCAAGACAAGTTGAAAAAATGGCTCAGTAAAAACAAAGGAGAAAATATCATCAGTGTAGGGTCTAAGCAGCAAAAGATTGATAGCTAGAAACAGTAGGCAGATTTTTTTGCATTCTGAAGTTGTAACAGACATGTCTTGTTTAAAGTTGATGGACAGGAATTTTACATAAGTGTCTGCAATTTCAGCATGAGAGTAGCCATCACCATGGCTAAAATGTGAGCATTTGAGATAAACAAAACCAGAAGAAAATCTTTCAGAAGACTTTGAATGAGTGAGGAGAGATTTTATTTGCTTTTTAAAGAACAGCCACTTGAACAATGGAATCTGAGTAAAAGAATTCGGCAATTGATTAGGCAGAATAAAATTTAAAGGAAGTTCATTTTCAAAAGTTGATTCATATTAATATTGAATAAAACAAAGAAGCTATTTAATTTGCAATAGTTTTGTAACTTGCTTGTGGGAGATCTTAGTTATCTACATCAGTGAACGCAACTTTTTTCTACTTCCTTCTCTGACTTTTTATTAAATAAAGACTTCATGGTTTATGGGAGCATTACACACAGAGCATGCCAGAGAAAGACAGCAAATGAGCACATATATCCTTTATCTCAGTGGTTTACATTTTCTCTATATTGCAAAATGAAATCCTCAGAGATACTCAAATCCTAACAGGACTCAACTCTGAGCAGCCATGCTCTAGTTGGCCCTCCTCTGAGCGGAGGGTAATGCATGATGGTCTGCAGAGGAGGTCCTGCCAGTCTTAGCCATGCTATGGAAGTGCTCTCACTGATACCTTGCTTGCAGGGTAAAATCATTTAAAGTTGAGCCATAACTGGTCTAAATATTTGGAAAAAAAAAATATCTAATAGTTAAAGTAAAAAAATAAACTGACTTTTGTGTTGTTGGCAACTATATGAACATTTCATTTTCTAGTGATTAAGAATTAAGAATATTGTAATTTGGAAAGTTCACTGTTTATTTGTACTTAATAGTTAGTAGATATTGCATGTAAGATAGTAAATGATGGAGTGGCTCTGCTCTTTTGGATAATGATGAGCAGCATTGCTGTCAAATTATCAAAAGTTATTTCACTTTCATGGATAATTCAGCAGTCCCTCTCCAGTCTAGATAGATGAAAAATTAAATATGACATTTCATATCTCTTAGAGTATCTGACTTGAAATTCTTTTTTTGCTTTTTAATTTTATTTTTATTTTTTACTCTTGTGTTATATATTTTATACTGACTGGTTCCATTTAATCCTTTATTTTGATTAAGTATTCCTTTGAAATTGCTATGAATGTGAAATTAGCATTGCATTCAAAATGCAAAAATGAAAGGGATTGTTTTAAATAATAAGGTTTATATTTTAGAAATAGATGACTGTGTTAAGCAAAATTCTGCACTCTTGATATCAGATGAAAACTATTCATACTATAAGTGATTGTGCATATAGAATGGATAAATATGTACATTCATATTCAGAATGAAAATAAAAATGAAAATGAAAATAGGCATGAAAGCGATTAATACTGTAGATTCTGTAAATCTGGCATTTATAGATGTAAAGAAAAACCTCTAGTTGGTTTTGTTGTCCCTCTAACCTTCCTCTTCTAATCTGTGGGAATAACAATGCTTAGGCACATGCTTAATGAAATCTAGATATTTTCATTCATAGATCTCAGCGACAGATATCAAGTGATATCAAGTTTCCCTAAGTATCTATCAACCAGTTAATTGATTAAGCTTGTTTTGTTGCTAATGTTCACTTTAAATGGCAAGAAACCAGAGGTCACACAATTGTTTATCATATGAGTGGTTTATTTTCCTCTTGAAATTTGGCAACAGAACTTCAGAACACAATTTCGTGGCAGCTGCAGAAGAGCAATGTAAACTACAGTTAAAAACTTGAAGTTTAGTATTTCTAATGTGTAACTGTGTAGCTAGCCAGCCTTCAAGACTTCCAGATATAACAAGAGCTTTGTCTTAGTGAATTGCAGCATACATGTACACAAAATTATGCATGGATGCCAATTATGTTAGATTTTCTTGCTATATATAGTAGGTCTAATATTCTTTGGCTAAAATCAAACAATTGGTGATAAGCAGAAAACAGATCTCAAAGTAGAAGCTTTCCAGAACATGAACAGTAAGTCTTTAGTGGTCATGTATACTCCTGAGGAGTCTCTGTGATTATGTTAAAATTGTTAAAAAATCAGATTAACTTTTAAATTTTAAACAGACTTTTAATGTAGAGTCTGTGATAAATATATTGATAACTCTGTTTTGGATCTAATTACATTACCTTTTTAACAGGGACAGTGCTGTAATGGTTTCTGCTTACTGATATTGCAAAAACTTGTACTCTTTGTTAGCACTAATTTATTCAGTTATAATGAGATATTGTTTGTTATTACAATACAGAAAGTCATAAATGGTTTTATTATCTATGTAATCATCAACTCTTACATCATCTTTCATGTTTATAAAGCTACTAGTTAGGCTGATATTATGCCTTTTTTCAATCAGCTTATTTGGGATATCTAATGATTAAGATAATCAAGTTCAAAATATAGGGTTTGTTTTTAAGTAGTCTGTTTTTTTTGTTTTTTTTTTCCTTTAACAAATATATGTAAGGCAAAGAGAATCAAAGCTTCATTGTGCTTGTAAGCATGTATACATAACAAACCAACAACACTGTGATAAAATAACTAGCTATCTTCCATATTGCTTCATCTTGTCAAACACCTTCTTTGGAAACAGATCTGATAATGAAGGAGTATAATAATAATAGCTTCCACAGTGATTTATTCTTTGGCATACAGTTACGATGAAAAAAATGTTTTGTTGACTTCTTTTAAAATGCATAACCCAATATTAATAGCAGTACAAGTTAGAGCTCATGTGTCATGTTTTAGCACTGCATGATTATTTTTATGGCTGAGTCACAAACCCCATAGTGACTGGAGTTAAAAATGCTGATAATTGTCTAAATCTACTGTCATTACAGGGCTTGTGAGATCAGCTAGGTCTTTCAAGACTACAAAACTGTCACCATCTCTGACCTGCAGTGGTGGTGAGAGTGCAGGACTGAGTAACTCACTGAATTATGAGGCTTAGAAATGGCAATGACAACAGTACTGCCAGAGCAGGGGAAAATCTAGGCACACTTAGTGAAAATAATGTTTTCTGTACTTTGAAAACTCTGTGATAGTTTTACAAATTGTTACTGGGGAAAAAGAATTCAGCAACAGCCAGTTTGCTGTTAACACAATTACAACTCAAATGGCCGACTACAATTTTGTTGTGTGACAGGAATCTGATATCCTGCCACAGTATATTATGCATGGGAATTTCTAACCACAACCCATTAGAAAAAAACACAGTGCTGCTCTTTTGAGTTCCTAGCTGCAATTAGGCAGCAGTGGGACACTGATGTGAAGCTTTTATGAATAGAAACCAGCATGCCCCTGGGCAAGAGAAGTGAAGGGATGGCTCAGCAGCAGCAGGAGACAAACTCACATTTTGAGCAACATTGCATATTGCATGAGAAATGGGTTTTAATGTGAACAGGCATCTACATTCACCTGGGTATTATAGGAGACTAACTCCCTAACAACATTAGCATTGCCATTCACGAACTTGAGCAACTAGCAAGTATGGCTCTTAAACAGCAAGTTGCCAGATTCTGTTTATGTATGTTTTCCCACAAGTTAACCTCATAAACAGAGCTAGTAACACAACTGATTCTTACTAGGTAGTAATTCCATTCAGAGCTCTCTTCAGGGTAGTTCAAAAATGGAGGAAAAACTAAGGAAAACCTACTTTAAAAAGATAACAGTTGATTCTTTTTGCGAAGTTTGCCCACTAAGTTTTCTATTTAGTTACCTAAGGGCTTTGATTTGTGGTAATTTCTTTCCTAGAAGATTGAGAGTGATTGTCTTGTACAGCTACATCTGGGCAGATAAGAATAAACCATCAAGAGCTGTCAACATACGAATGTACTTAACTAAGATAAATCAATGAAGGACCTTGGTAAATGTCAAAAGATGCAGAGCTTGAAACAACTAAATTATCAGGTTACAGAGACAAGGTGTCTGCAAGCAGGGAGAGGTGAAATATCAAGAACAAGAGATGAGGCTGTATACTAATACAGTCTCTGTTTCCATAGTAGTTTAAGAGTTCCTAACCCTGCATTGGTGTTTTTGGGTATGTGTTTAAAAAATATTGTTCTATACAATCCCAAACATCAACTGGTTGCAGAGATGACAAAAGGGTAAAGCCTCTGGAACGTTGTTTCGTCAAAAAAATTATATAGAACATTTACTAGGGATTAAATGTCATAGTGAAAAATCACAGGAGAACCACCTCACCATGCTTGTGAGCATGGCAGCTGAAGTAAAATACTGAACTGTAATTTATAGATGCTGGAACCAAGCTTACCGTAAAGATACTAGACAGTTATGATGCTGACTAGATGTTGTCTTGCTAGAAAAGTACTAATATCTCAATAGTCCTACTGCTTAATACTACTGTTGTTGCTGATACATAAAATAACCTGTTTAGATTAGTAATTCAAATAAACTATAACAGATAGGTAAGTAAATCCCAGTAATATGACTTATTTGTCTATTTTCTGCATTTGTGCTATACTTATCATCTAACCCTGGTACAGCAGCATTCATGCAATGTATACACCAATAGATCTGCACTCATATGAAGGACAGATGACCCAAAGACAACAGTTTTACCATAATCCCTGACTTCTGATTGAAAATACACTTGAAATATTCAGATTCTTGATTTGAAATTGAATCAGAACTATTTTGATCTCTATAGGTATTTTTAAAATGGAAATTTGGGCCCTTAACACAAGAAGGATGTGAAGCAGTTGGACTGGGTCCAAAAGAGGGCCATGAAGATGGTCAGAGGGCTAGAGCACCTCTCTTATGAGGGAGCTAGGCTTGTTTAGCTTGGAGGAGGCATCAGGGAGACCTCATTGTGGCCTTCCAGTATTTAAGGGCAGCTTATAAACAGGAGGGAGACCTATATTTTACAAAGTCAGATAGAGATAGAACAAGGCTAAATGGCTTTAAACTAAAAGAGGGGAAATTTAGGTTAGGAAATGTTTTGCTCAGAGTATGGTGAGGCACTGTCACAGGCTGCCCAGAGAGGTTGCAGATGCCCCACCCCTGGAGGCATGCAGGGCTAGCTTGGATGGGATCCTGGGCAACCTGATATAGTGGGTTGCAACCCTGCCCACATCAAGGAATTGAAATTGGATGATCTTTAAGGTTCCTTCCAACCCGAGCCGTTCTGTGATTCTGTGAAACACTTCAGAGGTCAAAATTGCCTATCAGGATCCAAATATATTTATAAAAGCACTGAAAGATAAGTTGACAGAAAAACGCCATAAACAACAACAAAAAAAAATATGGATACAAGATAAGAGGCCTCAAATAGACCCTCCAGAATGGGAAAAAATCTTACTTAGAAAACTCTATTTATTTGAAAAATTGTCTTCCCAAATCATAAGTAAAACTTTGATATTGTCAAATCAGCAAGAATTTTGTCCCTGACACTATTTGAATCTGGATATCAAATGAAAAAAAAAAGAAAGAAAGGCATATTCTCACTTCATTTGAGGCAAAAAAAGAAGTAGTCATGTGACAAGTTCTACTTAAACTAAACAAGTTTTATTCTGTCAGTTAGCAACAGCATAAGACGGTCAAGCCAGAATTTTTTAAACTTGTCTGTACCTACCAGAGTGTATTGTCGCTTCCAATAATCACTTTTCTTATGTATCAGTTTATGAATCTACTGTAGAATTGCTCAGAGCATAGCAGAGTTCTTTCACTCTTATTACCTGTATCAAAAAGATCTGTAAGTTCACATTTGTCCTATGAGTGAGCCGGAGCTGGCCAATGTACAGACAAGCTGCTCTGCTGCACTGTGAACTTTAACAGAGAGCTGTGTGCAGGCAGATGTCAGACAAAATTCTCTGTGGTGGTGGTGTGTTTAACCAGATCAACACTAAACTGGCTTCTAAATTTCCACTCAGATGCACAAACTTTCAGCTAAACATGCACATTTGCGCTTTTAAAATATTAAAATGTAAGTGAAACTGCTAAAATGGGTAGCAATATTACTCCAGAGAAGCAGAAGCTGCGTAAAATAAAAGAAAAATACACAAAAAGCCTGTTCTCCAATTTTGAAGTGCTTTAGATTCACTCTACGCTAATGATAATTTAAGACTTCTTTCATAAAAACAGCCAGTGAAGTTACAAAATAGAGGCATATTCCCTGCCCCAGGTTCCTGAAGTTCTACTATACATTTTGAAAGAAAGTTGAAATGGTTAGCCCAATCAAGAGTATTCAGCATGCAGGAAGCATTTATAATGAAAATATTCTTAAAATCCATCGTTTCAAAAATGCTTTTTTTTTTTTTTTTTTTTTCTGTCACCAAAGCAAAAATTGAAACTATGTAAAAAGCCTCATTATCCCATAAATGCAGTTTTGAAAGCCTTGTCAGGCTGCCTATTGAATTAGCAAATACAAAAGTTGAGCACTCTGATTGATGCTGCCTTGCCAAAGCAGCAGCCAAGAGGATTTAGGTAGCTTTATTAAAGCTGGGTTGTACGGAAAGACTAAGTATTAATTCTTAATATGGTCGAACACAAGGTTGGAGCACGTCTGCTGAGACTGCTTTTTTCTTCTGTTAGATTACCAGATTCAAGCTTACTGTCAAAATGCAGAACAGAGGTTTAGATGTAAAGAACTGTATTCCAGGAAAAAAAAAAAAGAAAAAAAAAAAAAAAAAACCTTTCAGTTTTAACTGTATGACAGTTTTGAGGAAATAGAGAAGATGTAAGAAAATGTCCTACTTTCAACTTTTTTTGGAGGAACTTCAATCTTCAGGAATGGAGAACAGAAGAACAGAGTCCATTCTAATCACTAAGAGAAAAAGTAGAGAAGTAGCTGTGCCTGCACTATCTTGTTTATGCCAGAGCTTCAGACAACTGTGCCTTCTGCAACTCCATCAGCAAGGTTGTGTTAGGGTACTGACCGCTAAGGTGGCCTCTGCAGCAAGAAAGGTCCCCATTCCCACACACTACCATTTACAAGAGAAAACAAAACCACCAAAAACTAGGACTAGTTACAGGTTGTTTTTTTTCCCCTTGGATGGTGAGATTGTGTTTCTCTTCCATTCAGAAGCCTTGAGGTAGTACTTATTATGTAGGATTCGTTTGTCTGCAGCGCATTCAGATAAATGGGAGTTAACCTATTTCTGCTAAAAAAAAAAAAGCCTGTAACAAAAAAGCATCATAGTTAACATGCTCATTGTTAACTGTTGCAGATGGATCAAAAATTAAATAGGATGGAATTTTCAATTCTAAAGAGATTTCTCATGCTGCTATTGTCATGTCTTTAACATGAGTTAAATAAGAACTGCTTACAACTAATCTACTCATACTTTTTCATCAAATGCTAGTTTTATTGCCTGTGTGTTTTTGTTTACAGAAAGTGGTAGAAAATAAGACTGATGTTCAAGAACCACTCATCAACACCAAGGCTGTGAACTATTAAATTGTTTGAAAAGATACATCTCTGTAAACATATTTTTGACAGTGTTGTTTTCAAAAAGTGTGTCATGTTCCTTCCCAGAGCTTATGATACTGTGTTTGTGTCCTTTATGTATAAAGCCAACTACCTGGTGTTGGAGTGCCACAGGCACAGCTACAGAGTTGGAGCTGTAGTGCGCTGTAGACCAAAATTAATTTTACTATTTTTTAAACCCCATTGTCATTTTCTGAGTAATTTTCAACCAGTTTGGTGTTCATCATGTGGCCAGCAGTTGTTTCATCTTGCATATGGTACCCAAGGGTAGATCAACTGCAAAATTTCAGATCCTTGGTTGTCTGAGGCTTTCCCCACTTTTTTCTTTTTTAGAGGTTACTGTCCTGGTTTTAACAAAATACACTTTCACACTCATTCGTTTTTCTACCAGAGATTTTTTTGATTATTTTCCCATTGTGCACAAGCTGGTCTTACCTTGTGAAGTTTTTTTTTTATTTGTTCGCATTTTATTTTGCAATGTTGTTTTCAAAAAGTGTGGTTATATGCTGCTGTTTGTATGGACCTCTCGACTGCAAACTAGGTTATGTAGCAAGAAGGGTAGAGAAGAGTAAGTGTTCCTTATCTCCTCCTAATTGAAGAGGTCAACTGATCAAACTCTCAGGTTTTCTAATGCATGAAGGAGAGAAAAGACTGAGAATGAGAGGCAACCAGCAGCGAGCTGACATGCAGACAGATGTGGAGGCCTTGGATGCAGCAGACAGAAACATCTTAGGGACTTAGAGCAGAACGAATAAAGCTTGTAACAATGTCAGAGTTGCTAGACTGAGAGCAAGTCTGAAATAAAAGCACTTTCTCTAAAGACATGATGACAAAGAGGGCAACCTGTTTATAAATCTTTTGGTTTTATTGTCTCATCCTGATTTTGAACTATTTTAGAAGTTAATAGCTCCAGATGTGTTCTAATCAAACTTGGCTTTTGCGTTTGAAAAACCTTTTGTTATGGTCCTCATTATAAATAGAAAATCAGCATAGATCCAGGCTCTCAAAGCCTGGCTGAATTGGAACCTTGCATAATCTCAAGCTTAAAACATTCAAATAAGCATTGCATTGTTGAGACATTATTGCAGCACAGTGGCAGCACTTTTGTGACTAACGAAACAGCCATTTCTTACCACTTTTAGTATTTTAAATAGGAAGTCAGTTTCCCTACTCTAGTTTGCAGTCTGAGAAGAATTAAAAGATCTCATTCATGCTGAGAAAACCTTGCTAAAGGTTTTGGTAGTTTATTTCAAAGCAATTGAATGCCTACCTCAGATTCTGGAACTTGCATGCACATTTGAGTATATTTAAATTTGAGTGATTATCGGAAAGGTCACAAAATAAAGGGACAATCAGGATCTAGAAGGACTTTTTACAAATTAAAAATAAAAAAACAAAAAACCAACCTCCACTGTTGCAAAAGAAAACGAGTATTGTGCAATTGGCCTTTCAGAATTGTAACTAGAATCCATATCCTAAAATACATCTGAAGACTGTAAGAGACTCAATGACAGTGAGGAAGGACACTTACATTAAGAAGTGTTTGGTGTCCAAATTTATATGAACTAACCAAAACTGAAAGCATCTGCTTAAGCCCTGAGGCACACCAGTAATCTACGAGCTGATCTTTGAAGAGAAGCATATTGTAAAATCAGCAGAGTATATAACTCAAACTCAGCTCATATGGCTTATAGCTGATTTTTGCCTGGCAAACAAGGATACAGATTTGATGAGCTTTAACATACAAGATAATAAGAGTAGTCCCATGATAGGGAACACTATACAAAAAGAAACAGAAAGAAACATGAAAAGCTAATTGCTTTAAATTCTCTGCAGCTGTAATGAAATACAGTAAGAAACATCCCCAAGCCATACTACATTAGATTCACTTGCATAGAAATCAAGAACTAGTTAAACAAGCGAAACTGAGACTGAACACTCCCTAGCTCAATGGCTCCAATTTCAACACAATTTTTACAAGAAAATGCATGCTGTTTACCCAGCATGTACAAATTAAAATTAAGCTAAAAATGCTTTTCTTTGTCCTTTTCTACTTTACTTTCCAATGAGCAATTTTTCTTGCACAAACACTGAGCACAGCAAATAACAAGCTCATTGAAAATATGTGTCGAGAACAAGTAGTTGATTTCTTCTCTTTACACTGCAAATTAGGCATTCAGATCAAGTATAGCATTGTCCTTCTAGAAATGCATATTGGTAGTGCAAGGCAATCCAGTGTTTTTAGACCAGTATAAGCAATGTTAGAGCTAACAACAGTTCTCAGAATAGAGAAAGGCTATGGAAAGTTAATATACACAAAAGTTATAGTCTGTCATGATACGATCAGAATTTCAGCTTATTTCAGTCATCCAATATATAAAAATCTCATACTTTTCACTCTAGCATTTTAACCATCAGAATCAAGAAATATTTGTTTCTTGCTCATCTGACATTACTACATAACAAGCTTCTGGAAAAATCTGTGAGGCAAGAGTCCTGAACTCTCCCGCAGTGCTCCTACTAAAACTAAATTTGCAATTATTACTACTTCTTACTCCAGAAAATAGGTAGCAAATGAGACTCCCAGAATTATCTTGTAATAGCTGATATTTGTGCAAATCAAGTATAATCAGGCACACTTTGCCTCTCTGTTGCTGACTGATCACTCCAAGAAAGCAAAACCAATATGTTTTAATGCCCTTGGGTAAGTTTTACATTTTACCCGCAGAAATCTTAACTTGTGCGCCAAGAGTCATGCTACAAAGTCATCTTCCTTTAGGAACTTCCTTTAGAAATTTGGAGAAAACTTCTGTTAATATTTCATAGCTAATTCACTTCCCCTTTTTCAGTTGAATTGAAATAGTAGGGATGTGTTAAATAAAAAGCTTCTGGGTGTTAATTTTCATACTCCCCATTCTTACCACAGTTGACTAACATGTTGAACAACTACGTCTATTTCTTTTCCAAAAAACACATTACTCATTTTCCACTTGAATATCAGGAGTCAATCAAATGTTTGCCTCATAATTACTGTATTGCAGTAATTTTCATTAATTAAAATTATATGCATAACATTGTTTCTAAATTCCTCTTCATAAAAACAGCATTTCACTTTTTAAATCTGTATCTTATTTTAAAGGCTAATCTTTGGCTTTACAGCAAAAATTACATTGCACCAAATATAAAGCTCTGTTTGTTACGACTTACACTAAAAAAAATCTTGTTAATTTTATTCTGACACATCTTATTCTGTACATGATTTTTGATAAGTTGAATATATTTAGTGCCGAAGTGCTTTGAATGTTCTTAGCTTGACAGAACATTAAATAAAACAGTATGTAGAAAAAATGTTTAGTGCTGCCAGGAACTGCTTTCATTGTAAGGAAAAAAAAAAAGTGTTTTAAAGTTTTTTTTTCCAATCCAGAAAATAATTGTTTGCTGTATTACACTCAATTGGCATGAAACTGCACACTACATGGTGTATACTGCATGAACATTTTAACCTTTAGTAACTGGAAGCCTTCAGTTATTACATAATTAACCTCAAACACAGAGAGGTTATATTTTGTTTATTTTTTTGTTTGTTTAGTTGGTTGGTTGGTTTCATTATTTTTTTGTTTATTTTTTTGAACAGTTCTGCTGCCTGTGCTAACAGAGTGACTTTCTACCTCAGGCTGGTATGCTCTTTGAGCAGCAAAAGTGAAGTTCTGCTTTTTATATAAAAATTTCCATTTCTACCATCATTGTTGCAGAAGTAAATTAAATATTCATCTTTAGATAGGGCTGGGCTGGTTATGTATGATTTTTCTTGGCTGTCACAACAGAAAACCAATGCCTATTGACAGTGCCTATTCTCTTATGTAGTAGGGGAGATGCTTTTAAAACATGTCTGGTGGCAATAAATTCTCCTGTTTTGGAGTTTCTGGAGTCTCTATACAGCCCAGCGGACCTATTTTACAGGTCCTGAGTGGGAGATGCAAGTGCATGTTGTTTCCTGTCTTGTGCACTGATAGGATCAGTAGTTTACTGCTCTGCCAGATACTTAATAGAGGCTAAAGATGTCTTTTTTTTTTCTTTTTTTTAATGATAAAAGGAATGTGTGTTTGATCTGCAATTTGCCACCTATTCAGCATAAGATGAAGTTTGAAATGTACAGACTTTAGTCTTATTAAGCTGTCATTTGGGAAAACAATAAATAATTCTAAGCAGTAGGCCTGACTCTAATTCTAAGCAGTAGGCCACACAGTAGTCTTATTGCATGAGGATGCCTGACAGCAAGGAGCTTTCAGTAAAAAACAGACTTGCTCAAAATAGGAAAATGGCATTAGCTTTGTCCATTAGTATATGAAATAAGTGTAATAATTTCTTCTGTGTTTCTTGAACTTAGTGGACAGGTTGATTTTACTTATGCTAATTATATGCTTAGCGAACCCAACAATGTCAGCAATTCAATAGTTACAGAGGAGTATTGTAAGTATCCAGCTGTGCAGTAGGACTTCCAAGTAAAGCACAAACCTAAATCTTTGTATTTGGCTGACATGCAATAATGCACCTTTCAAGAAAAGAATGTCACAATCCTTTAATTGCCACACATTAGGAAAGCCACTTTATCAAAGAATCAATGGGAAAGTCATTTAGGTAATTTACATCATTTCTGCAGGTTTCACACATGTGAATAAGCTTTTGCTTTAACATGAGCTAAGAACTGATCTTCCTGAAGTTAAATGCTTCAAAAAAGCTCCTAACAAAACTTAGGGATTTATATGGTTTTAATGTGCAATTTGGCATCAGAACGAAGTGAAAACAAGTCACGGAAATGCGAGTTATGAAAAGCAGTAGTTGTGGGCCATCAGTTGAGAACCTTACAGTACTCAGTCCGGGTAAAACAGGGGCTTGTGCTAGAGAAAGTGATCTGGGGGTTTGTTTATGTATGGACTAGGATCAAAGCACAGTGCATAGACTTAATAGTTTCATTAAAAAAAATAAAAAAGAAAGAAAGAAATTTCTAAAATTTCAAATAGATTGTCTGTTTTCTAATCTTCTTTCAACTCTGTTTCCATGGGTCATGGCCTAATCTTTGGCTTTATTTCATCCAGCCTCAGATGACTTTTTTCCTTTTAAGGACATTTACTTTTTGGTAATAAACAAGAAAACTAACAAAAAGCATTCTGCCATACTGCCATAGTGTGCCTTTGCTTTAGAAATTAAGAATTAGCTTTAAAAAAAAAAAAAAAAGAAGAAAACAACAAAAACTAAAACAACAACAACAAGAAAAATAACCATCAACCTTTCCTAATGATTCTTAAGATCCTGGAAACACTTCAGACTGCTAGTCCCAAGGCTAATGTTTCCTAGCTACAAACCAGGTAGAGCAGAGATATTGTGCGTTATGGGCATATATATATGTATATATTTTTTTCAATACAAAAACACTACTACAAGAACGTGCTTTCACCGTGTTCTGGTGAAAGGATTTCTGACAAGCATGGCCCATTCAGTCATTGGCTTCTTTCTTTTCCTGAGGCTGCCAACAAAAGTGCCAATTAGTAGCAATTGTGATGGTGATTTCTGAAGTGCAGTTTAAAGGATTTCTGAGTTGGAGCTGCTGTCAGTTGACTGACTGGAATAATAATAAAAAAGCTCACTGCTTCAACAGAAGCTTGTTAGACTTTCCTGTGTGATCTGCTATGGATAGCATGAACTGCAACAGCTTTTGCATTCAAAAGAGGGATTTTCTTAAAAGCATCAGTGAGCACTTGAGTGTTTTATCTGTTCTAAAAAATTTTAATTTTAAATTCTGTTAAAAACAAAAATAAATGAGGATCCAGAAATAGGAGGAAAAAGTAAAATAGCCTGTGGGGCATGCATAACTGTTTCAATACACCAGGATCCCTGAAGTGTAGTCTTATCAAGCAGAAAAAAATTGTGCATATTTTCCATGTACAGACTTACTGTGATAGAATCGTGTGCACTAAATGGGTTAAAACACAGGGGACCTGATATACTGAGGTTTTGTGTTGATGTTTTACCGTAAATATCACAAACCAATATGTACTGACAAGCTATCTAAAGAAATAAATATTTATTGTTTGCACATAAAGGAATTCTTGAACTACATGTAAACAGTATGAAACCAACCATTTGAGCATTAATCTTTGTTTAAAAGATTTTTCTTTATGGGAGCACACATAATTAGCTTTCCAATTCTTTTCCTTACTAGTTTGTTCTTAAAGCATAGTAAGCACCTAGTCTCAGGCTTAATGAACTCACCCTAGCAGCCACTTACAACAAGTAACATTGTGAAGTTTCAGAACTATATATATTAGTTGCATTAAAACTTATTTTAGAGTTCCCTAGAGGCTTTTTAGCTTAAAAGAAAAAAAATAATAATCCTCATGCATGAACCTGACTGAGCTGCAGGAGCACAGGTGAGCCCCAGGGCAGGCCTAGATATAGTGGCAAAGGGCAGGCAGGCCTGGGCTTCCATCCTGCTCCTCTCTGGAGGGCTTCCAGCTGCCTCTGAAGTGCAGAAGAGCTCTCCTTCACTCCTGAGAGTTGCTCCTGAGCCAGGTTCTTCTTAGAGAAAGGGGATGTGACTGAGAGAACACGAAACAAACCCCACATCCAACACTGCAGTACTGCCTCTCCCCGGGAGAGCAGCACCTGGGTGGGAACTCCTAACCTCTATGTCAGGTCCCAGTCTTTGTATCTTGCTTTTATCAGTGAGGTAGTAAAACCAGATACTGGGAGAGCATGGTAGAAAGTCGCTGTATCTTACACTTGTGCTGTGAATTAATGATTCCTTGCAGTTTGGATATTAGGAAAAATTTCTTCTCAGAAAGAGTTGCAGTGCATTGCCGCAGGCTGCACAGGGAGGTGACGGAATCACTGTCCTTGGAGGTGCTCAAGAACCTCAGTGCCATCACGGCACTGAGGGATGTGGTTATGGGCATGGTGGGAGTGGGTTGGGGTTGGAGTTGGTTATCTTAGTGGTCTTTTCCAACCTCAGTGATTCTATGATTCTGTGATTTGTGAGTGGGCCTTGCGAGGTGTTGATGCACACATCTGGGTTGGTACCCAGTGCAGCAGTGGTGGGCTGCGGCTGTGTGGGCTGAGCCTGCTGAAGTCAGCCTGCAAGTAAAAATGTGCTGTTTGAGTTGCTTTGTAGCATTTAAACTGACTATTTAATAAATGCAGTGTGGTTTGTAATACTTTGGATGTTTTCAAAGAAGCAAATTCTGATGTGTGTGATATGATATGTTACATTTCACTTGCTTGGTGATTCCAGGATATGAGTCCAAAAAGAACTGGGGGATGCCACCATGAGACAGTAAATGCTTCAAAGATTTGTTTTAGTAAATTGGAGTATTGCCCATTCTATTGCCTAGCATAACTTTTACTCGGAGGATAAGAAATGATTTTTGCTATGTATATTTGTTTCACAATGGAGTGTAAGCAGGTATAAATTAAGAAGAGTTGTATACTGCTTTATGTGGTACCACTCCCATTTCCATAATTATGACTTAAAACTCCTAATACTGTACTAGTTACTTTATTCACTTTTATGATGTGCTTTGCACACAAAATTATATTCTGGTTACATAAGGGACAAGTACCTCAGAGGCTGAAGTTGTTCGGAAATGTATAGTACCTATCCTATGGCTAGAACTGCTGACTGTGAACACAGGGTTTTCCCCTACATTCATTTCCAATGAGCAGTGCAGAACAATAATCAAAATCTCTTTTTTAACTTTTAATTTAAAAAAGTGGCTAATTTTTTAAATAATCAACTTTTGTGTATTTAAAAAAATGTGGCTGAAGTATTTTCAAACTGTGAGATGTAGTATAGGGTTTCACTAGAAATGTTTACAGGCCTTCAACCCTTGGCAAAAATAGCATCGCTTCGATAAGTAGTCCTAACTGATAGTTCACTGAAGTACTGCAATTGTTTTATTTCACGTTCGTAGTTACAGTGACAAACACTTTTGTTAACTGCATCAGTGGACCCTAATAAAAGAAATGTCCATAGTTGTTTTCCAAATATATACATATTAAATATGTAGATATACACATGTGTGCATCTTTGTGCACAAAAAGTATATAAAATTGAAGGAAATGTACTTCTTTTCTCATAAAACAATAGCAATATAATGGTGTTTATGTAAAATTAGTCATGCATGGATCTAGGTGTTTTTCTCTGACTAAAACCTATCTGAATATTTTCATATTTTAAGTGTCTCATGTGAATATTCTTACATACAGAGAAAGATTCCTGTGATTTAAGTATGTCTCATTTTAGGAACAGGCAGATTACCAAATGACCGTGGAACACTTCTGGTTTAACAATTTCAGCTTCTGTCTCTGGCAACCATATCACATAATGTCTTTTATATCAAACTCTCATTTAAAAATTACCCTTAAGACTGCTTGGAGCTATCAAATTGCTTTAACAGTTCTTAAGTTTTCTAATTTCCATGCAAGTTCACTCATGGTACC
Organism: Pavo muticus; assembly: GCA_016647715.1. NCBI lineage: Eukaryota > Metazoa > Chordata > Aves > Galliformes > Phasianidae > Pavo > Pavo muticus. The sequence continues at coordinate 483,049 of JACDJE010000113.1, read as the reverse complement.
ATTTGTTTTGTACCAAAATTTTTCTTTTAATAATTTCTAATCTTCTGATTTTTACTGTTTGGAAATAATTACAATTACAGTTTGGAATTCATTTTAGTAAGCAAAAGAGCAAGCATCCTTTAGTCCATTCTTGATGAGAGATTTCACCATCCATCATTTGGCCATTCATCTCTATGCCCATGTCATTTTAACTTCTTTCTCTCATTGTTGGTTACAAGGATTCTAGAAAACCTAGATGAGACCCTAACGTACTGATACAGAGCTTGGGTTTTTCCTCATATCTACAGAAAGCTACCAAAAATTTTATTAGAGAAATGCAATATATATATATGTTTTTTCACAGTTACCATAACTAGGGAGGCTTAGAAAGAGGAGTAGCTGAAGCACTTCTGCAGAAACCCATTGTCTTTCAGGTCTTCTTGCAGAAACACCTTTGTAAATCTTTAAATATACATAATGTAAAGAAAAAAAGGGATACCTCAAAACAGATGGGAAGATTGAGGCATTTAAAAGAGTTATGGAGGAATAATGGGAATTGCTAGCGTGGAAGAATTTTGGGACACAGTCATTCTGTGTTCAATTAATATTCAAAGGATATTTTTATCTTGTAACATTTCCTATGAACTACCCCCTGGGCTACCATTTCCTGTTATTAGTACACTTAAAATTTAATAGTCTGAAATTTCATTTTACCATCATCTTCAAGGTCATCTTGGTCATCATCATGGTTGATATTCTACTGCCCTTCAAGGTGATGGCTTCCAACTTCCTGTGACCAGAAAACCCCACCAGCACCTCCTGTCTTTTTGGTTTTTTTTTTTGTCTTTTTTTTTTATGGGAAGTCATTAACATTAGATGAAGCCTCCAGCCCAGTTGCTCCTTTTTCTTTTGCAATGTCTTTGCTAAGTACATTTATCTTATAAGCAGTAATAACCGTAATCAATAACCTTAAATCAATAAACTTATCAAGTTCCTTATTTACCTTTATGATTTTTTACTACAATTTCCTACAAATTAACTAATAGTTAACTATATGTGTCAAATAATTAATACTACAGTTCAGAAAAATAAGTTCTACCATATTTCCTTTATTTATAAATTCGTTTATGATTCTGACATACAAAGCTGTGGCTAAGGTCATGCTATATGACTATTTACTATTTGTCTTTACAAGGAAAGGAGTGTCTCACAAGTTTCCTAACTTCATGTGGAGAGGAAACTCAACACAAAAGAGCTGAACACTAAAAGATAGCTTGTTTATTTCTAAGCCTAACTTATACAGCAAGTAAGTCAAGTCTCTTTTGTGGAATCATAATGTTCACTGAGTGCTCCTTTTTGTCTTGTTTCTCTCAGTCAATCAAACTGTCTGAAATCAAACTCTCTGAACCTCCTGTGGTGTTACTTCATGCTCCCCCTCATACATTTTCTACTCTAGACCATCACTGTTCTTGTATCCCCAAGGCACACAGCATATTTTCTTTAGCTGTAGAACTGGTTTGAGAAGGTCCTGCCCTATTTCCCTACTTCTCCCTGCCCTTCTCACTCCTACAGCAGGTGTGCTGTTCTCCTGCCTCCACTACCCCATTTGTACTGATACATCCACTTGTGAACCCTAAAAATGTTCTAGGTGAGTAAAAACAAACACCTCTTTATACTCCCGACCGCCAAAATCTTTTCAACTGCCTTTTTAATTTTGATTTACAACAAAGACCTGCAAATAGCTGTACTGGGCAGGTCGGAGGGCCATTAAAGTAAGTGACAAGAATGATTGTCTGGACTGGGTGTGTTAAACCAGTTTTGATGAAAATGTAGTGTGTGATTACATCCTGTGTCAGCTTTTCAGGAACAAACTATGCGTCACAAAACTGAAATCCATACTGTCATGCATTTCATAATTATTTTGAAAATTGTGTAGTTACCTATACTTTAGTGTAGTAGTTTTTTCAGTAATCATAAATTAGCAATATTGTATAATGTGGTAGAAGCTAATTTTTGTTGTGTACAAACTATCCATATACCTATTAACACTTAATCTGTGCAAATTGCATTTGGATGTTAACATTCTATCCAGATAAATGGGGGATGTTCACGCTTTGGTAAGTGCCTTATTGTTTCAATTTGGTTGTGAGCAAACAAGATAACGGTGCATTCTTGTGCTGTTCAGAGTCTTTCTTTGGAAACAGAGATAGAAATTCTTAGTTAAAATGTTCCAGTTCTTACCGAATAATACATAACCTGTAGAATGTTCTGAAACTCATAAACTTCTCTCAATATTTCAATGCCAAATTTCATTTTCATGAAAAGCTAATTTTGTTTTATACCATCAAAACAACGTGCTGTAGGGAACCAGTACTATTTGCATTAATTTGCATTTAGGATCCTTAGTTTCCTGGATCCCATACAGGACAATGAAAATCTGAAGTTTCTCTTTCTTTAGTGTCTGTGAATGTCTGTATTTCCCCACTTATTTTCCAGGATTTAAGGTAAAGATGCTAATATGGCAGAAATTCTCTTTACAGTCCTTACCAAACCCTCCTCTCTTTGCTCCACAAAATTAAAAATTCAAATATAAACATTTGTCCTTAATTCATTGGATATATGTATGGGTTGTATGTTCTAAAGGCAAACCATGAGAAATTTTGAACCTGAAGTTTAAGGATATTCAACCTTCTTTTTAAAGCAAAGTATTTAAATATGATGAATATGAATCATGAATTGATTTGAGAAAATATAGTGATTATACCCTTGCTGTGGAGTAGCCTATAAATAGCTAAGTTGTAAAATCCTGTTCTATTCTTTATTAAAAAGTGAGACTTTATTTTTGCCCTGATCTAGCTACTGTATTCTATTCTGGTTTTGTATCTAAGCTGTTTTCCATAGATTTGAAAATCTGTCCCCTGATCCCCATATGAGGTGTCACTGTCAGTTTATTCTGTGAAAAATGAAGTTTATTTGATGTGGTTGTTGTTGTACTTGTATAAGCAATGCACCTATCACTTTCCTGTAAAGAAAAACTGACAAGAGTGTGTAGTTAGACTTGTTTTCTGCAGTGACTTTTGCAGAGCAAAACTGCAGTAATGTATACTTTCTTTACTCAGATAGTGTACAGAATATATAAACATGTAATAGTGTAAAGAAAAAGCGCAAGCAGAATACACACTAAGCAGTGTGATGTACTCTATGCAGATTCATATGGCTGGAAATACTGCTAGGAAACAGATGTATACCATGCACATTGGTCTTGCCTACAGTAAAAATAGTTATGAGGGCTAATATGAAAATATAACTTAGCATTTATATAGATTTCTTACATTGTTTCTTTCCTCCCTTGGGGTAAAGGGTAACAGTGACCATTTGCTTAGTGAACAATTAATTACTAATGAGAACAGTCAAGATATGAGCCATCAGCCCAGTCATGCTACAGAGTACTGAGGAGAAGTGAAGAACCTAAAAGCTATTCCACATTAATAGGGAATTCTCCTTTAGGGTGAGAAAACTCCGATGGAAGCAGGATTGTGAAAGTCCATTTGGCTTTCATGGTATGGCATAAAATCTATGGAATGAATTCCTACAGCAGTGAGTTCAGCTGTTCCTTAAGTCCATGAGGACATAGAAAAGCTGAATGCTTTGCTCTATCTTGTTATTTATTATTTGTTTGTTCCTTACTTCCCCTAAAATACCAATATCAGGTGTTTTTAACCAGTTGGCACTATGAGGACTGTGAATGGAACTATGTTTCTAGCAAATGACTCGTCATTCTGCCACAAGGTACATGAACATGACCAATCAATCCTACATTGTCTTCATGTGATGAATTTGCATTTTGAAAGCAGTAGTTCCTCGGGTGATTTTCCAGTCTTGCCTATGGCATTTCAGTCCTCCAAACCACCTGTGATATCAGGCATAAGTCTTAATTAAGTTCTTTGAGCATGACTGTGTCTCTAAGGGTGCACCTAAGGACTTTACTGAAATTTGTCTCCCATACAGGTGTTAACACTGTCATTAATTATGACATGACCCAAGTCACTTGTCACCAGTGATGAGAAATTCAAGCATTTAATGATTCATGTCACAGCCAAAAAGCAAATCCCATACCTAACTTTAGTTTAGGTATAAACTTCTTAATGAAAGTTCGCAAGTTGTCATTAATGAAGTGAGAATTGGTATATTAATTGAACGACTTTCCTAGTTTAGGAGGTCTAACTTAAAAGATTAATTTATGACATGCACTGCCCTGTTTGTATGCTTGTAAGTTGAGGCACCATTTTAGTGACCATTTTCAACTGTCAAACTTGCCTGAGCAGTTATAATAAATGTAAAAAGTAATAAAAAAACATTTGCAAGTCTAGCTGGATTATATATTATTAATAATAGCCTCCCAGACATAGTAGGCACTGTACAAAAACATAACATTAGCTGTGATGCCAAAGGGCTTACACAATAAATAGATAAGAAGCAAGGATGTTTCTAGAAACCTGCAGTTTTTCCTTTCAGTCACTAGAATTCTCCCTCATTAGAAAAAGAAGGAAAAAAAAAGGCATTAGTCACCTTTCCATCTTTTCTAAGTTTTTTTTTATTTTCACTTTTAGAGTGCAGTTCTCAATCACTACAATACTGCAGGACTCATTTGTTTATCTTACAATTGCACCTAGGTGTTCCTGCTTGAATTTGTATTTGAGCACTTCAAAATCCTTCTGAACCTCATCAAGGAATTTTGAGGTGAATATTTATTATAGGGGAGAACTAATGAAAAAAAAATAATAAGGTCATGCAGAGGGTACAACTGAAAGGAGTCTCCAGATGCAGGACAGCTCTCCAGCTATTTGGTTTCTATTCCAAACATGGCTTTCATGTTCTTTTTCCTAATGTGCCTGCCATCCCTTAACATTACAAAGCATTGATTTTTTTCTAATGTTTAACACATCCTCAGAAAACAATCCCGTCTATTTTTCAGCAACTCAGTTGAGTCTCCACTGTTGCCATTTGAGCTCCTCTAATAAAAGGGAGATAATTTTGTAAGAGATGTGGTAAAGCTGTGATATCGTATCATGGAAGATGTGGAGAGGATAGATTTGGAGTTTTTAAATTCTTCATATTCTAAGGAGGAAGGGCACCAATGGAAAGCTGGCCTGTCAAAAACCAACACTGAAATACTGTTTTTTCTTTGGGACTAATGATTAATCTGCATCACACATTGCCATATGGCATCCTGGACTGAACATTAATAAGAATAAGAAAACATGCTACTTTGAAATGATTAGTAGTTAAAAATATGTGAAGAGTATTGAGAGGATTACAAATATTCATATTTCCTTGCATAAATGGTCTTGTGGCACATGTGGTAGAAAGGACATTTTTCAAACGGTAGATTTGTCTCCTAAATTAAGAGTTTGGATCTTTTTCCTGTACAGTATCACTGTTCAAGATGGGATTTGGGATTAGATGGATGACTGCTTTGATCTGTGCTGGCCATTCCTCTGACGCTTCAGTAAAGGAATTCTAGGAGTGAAACTTGTAGCCTTAAAGGTTTTTGATCATCTGACTGCCTTGGGAGATGGAGGGTTGCTCCCTAATCTGACAAAGGACTGTGATGGGTTGAGAATTTCAGTCAAGCTTTAGCCACAGTGAATATTCACTGACTAACTATGGTCTACTCAAAAGTAGTTGATGGTAATGAAAACGAGAAGGAGCTGTTAACACTGAGTAATCTGTGCTATTGTAATTAAAAGGGCATCAGATAATACTCTAGAGATTTTGTTATAATCTGATAAACATTTTGGTTTTTCTTTGATTCACATCTTCAATGGTTAGAGTAAAAAATGCCCTTGTTTGGATTGGAAAAAGTTTGAGAGTGGAATAAACAGATGTTTGAAGTTATTCCCCAAATACCAGCATTTTACAGCTCTTTAGAAGCGTTGTTACTGTTAATGAAGGTCAGTGTGCCTCTGACAATTAGATAATGTCATAAAAAGGGCTAGTACTTCTAGTGAAAATACTGTGTTTAATGAGTACATGCTTGAAGAATTGCAGAATTATGGTTACCTAAGAGATTAAATAGGATCTTGTTTTGTTCCTAGAAGTGATGTTGTTTTACTTTATTAACTGGATGAATTGCTAACTGAACTGTGCATGCTTGTGTACACACACGTGTGCACACACTCCTACCCTCTGCTTTACTTCTCTTCTTTATGAAAGAATAATCTAACTATACATATATATATATTACACAAAACACTACATAGTTCTAAAAGAGGCCAGCTTCACAGCACATATGGTATGCAAAGTTTCCAGGCTTTGGAGAGTCCTGTGATACCATCTGGTAGCCAATGGTTCCTAACTGTGACCATCCTGGCTTAGAATTTTTAAAATCAATTTTAAGCAGCTCCTACTGTACAAATTCAGATGGTGGATGTAGCTTGCCTGATCCTTATTGCTTTATATTCTCTAGGATCTCATTATAGGACTTTAAGGAAGGCTTTTTCAGGGATGTACTCTAGGTCAGAATCACAGAACTGTTTCATTCCTGGAAGTGGTCATGAAGATTTTAACACAAGTCCCATGTAGTGCTGGTAAGGCTAGGATAGTATGAGGCCCGCTATCGCAAGATTGTCGTCCCTCTGGCTCAGTGCCATCAGTGGATGCTCAAAGTAATTCTTTGAGCCTGAAACTTGCTAAGAGTGAATTTAGGATGTAAAGTCTATTAACAGTTTATTCAGCATAATCACGGAGAGCTGAATATGTATTTTTATAGCAGGGCACTGTGAAGCATGTAGAGGGTGCTTGAGATTCTGAAAGACAGTTTGGAAGGCTGAGTTAGGCAGGGGGAGTGATGGCACCCTCTGCCTTAATACCTCATATAGTAGTCAGTGGATCAAAGCCCCAGGTTTCATCTAGTGGAATATTTATTATTTATGTTTTAAAAGAAATTTTGTAAATGAGTTAGTGTGTGCATATGGTGAGCAGAAACCTCAGGGCAAGGTCTAAGGGTGATTCACATTGACAGAATTACTCTTCACTTGTCCAGCTGTACACAATTTGCAATGTGACTTAATTGATCTGGTAAGCTTAGTGCTTTTCCCTTTCCTCATGTAATGCAACAAAAGCCCTTCCACTGACTTTCAGTAGATACTGGATTGAAATCTCAGGCTCTAGTAGCCAAGGCTAAAAAGCTTTTAATTTTACAGTAGACTTTGTAGCTCAGATTCAATAAAAATACTAATGATTTAAATTTTGTTGTTGTTCTTTATACTGTATTAAATTATGTATTAATCTGATAACATATGATCCACACTCACATTTGTTTAACAGTGAAAAATTATGTCCATGTCTTTGAGTGGTGCAGAAATAGAAAATTTGACAAAAACTTAAAAATCCCTTTCATTGAAGATGCTTGTAATACAGAGTTAATTAAAATGCACAACGCTCACCTTTTCTTTTCCAGCGTCTGAGTGTGTACTAAGTATTGACTACTTCTATCTAGTCTAGCAGTTATCCCAGGCACTTCTTTGTGAGTGGCAGAGAAGGGATAGGAATGGAAAAGGAGTCAAGATGTATCTCCAAAGTACAATCAGATTGTTGTTTTATTTTGTCTTGCTACTGTTAGTAAATTACAGCTGGATTATTTAAATGCATGTGTTTGGAAAGATTTGCAACTAGGAAATATTATAAGAAAATACATAGTTCTAAAATAAAAATGCTTTCTGTTGTACAACAGATAAATTTAGTGTTCTAAAGAAGTGCTTTTGTTGCTTCTTTCAAGTATGCACATAAAATGGCATGGTATGATGTAATAATAGATTTCAGTATGATCCAACATACAGGCTGTTTTGATACTTTATGAAGAATTCAGTGAAGAAGTCTAACTTTTTTTTCCCATTTAAGAGTTTATTAAAAAAAAAAAAAAGCTCTAAAACTGTTCTGAGCAATCTTTAAAGCAAACAGCTAATACGTGAGGACTCTGTATAACCTTGACAGGGATTAATTAACTTGTGTTTCATTCACATCTACTCTAATGATGAATGTTGTTCGTAGTGATGCTCAGCTTAAACTTCTTGGTCCATTTGAAAAGTAAATACCTTTAGTACGTTAAAAGCTTGACTATATGCATTAACAAAACTTACCCTGTTTGTAGAGTCTCCATTTAAGTACAGGCTTGATATGACAAGGATTGAGCACTTTATATTCTACAATTAATTGTTTGCATTACCTTTATTTTAAAAATGGAGAAATTAAAATTAGTTATAATAATTATATCAGTTGTGTTCTCGCTGACTTCTCTGACAATTGAGGCAGGCAGAATTCTTACTTACCTGTAAGTATTAGCAATTATGCATATAAAACACTGTGTGTGGGTGGGTGTATATGCAGGGTGCTGTGAGAATAGTAAATGAATACGAACACTCGTTTGGAGTGCATTTTCAATTCTCATGAACACCACTCCTCCAGTGCTTCAGACAACTCCTGATCTTCAATTACAGCAGGTTGGGACAGCAAAGCCATCTACCTGGTCATTGCCGGAGTCATGATGCTGAGGCAGATGGTCTTTTATCATGACCCAGTGGCAATGTCCTCGTACAGTGTTAATGTCTTCATACAGTGGCAGTGTCCTCATATAGTGAGGTTAAGGTGGTTCTGAAGGAGAGTTCTTTGACCTTGAATTGTATGGATATGCATATTTATAACTACAGAAAGAGAGAGTGAGTTGTTTTTCTCATGTATGGATTTACATTAGCATGTACACATGAACGCATTTAAATTACACAGTGTCAAATATTAAAATGTTTGTATTACGTATAATTGGTTTTCTTCAATATTTGTATACATGGATACGTATGAACATGTTATGTATGTGTATATGTTTCCTGCGTATTTGTAACTATTTCCAAATTTAAATGCACGTATGAATAAATATATAAGTATGTGGTCATATGCGTAAATATAGTTTTCCTCAGGCAGATTTATTTCACTGATGTTATTGCATCCTTTGCTGTGTAAGTTGAATCCTTTTAGTTATCCACCTAATCAGTGTCCCGATGTGCAAGAGTACAGGATGGAGCCCTGTTAATACATCACTTTCAACACAAGTTCTTTAAACCGATACAGGGAAGCTTGTCTAAAGAGAAGACAATTTTGTGAAATTGCAAAGATTGATTTGAAGTCATTTGGGTCCTGTATTTTCAAATTACTTTTGTAGTATATTTCCTTTGGCTGTTTGATTTATGAATGTTAGAACTTCAAGTTACATTTATGATTTCTTTTAGACATTGCATTTTATTGATATTTTGTAATGTTAATGTGACATTAAGACTGGAAAGATTGCAAAGAGAAGAGGCAATTATGTCTCTTATTTTTGCGTTATAATCTTAAAATAATAGGCAGTACTTATAAATGACTAGGAATTTTGTAAACTGTCAAAAGACCTTGAACTGAAGTGCAGAGTGTACTGAAATTCCCTTGTACAAAATTGGCATAAAACTTTCAAAACTTCTTGCTCCTGTTTGCCCTTTCCACCTTATTTAAAGTAGCACATTTCTGTACTGTAAATACTTAGCTGTAACTGCAGTGTAACTCAACCAAGATAGTTTTACATGGGCAATTTTATTTCAGTAGCAGTCTGACCCCAGTACTCAGCCTAAATTAAAAAGGCTCCTCAGAGCCTACAGTCAGATCTGTAGCATTAGATACTTTTCCAAGCGAACACTTTAGGCATTCATGTGCAGATCCAGACCTATGTCAAATATCTGCACACTGTTCTTCCCTGTACATACATTAGATGGAAAATGATGCACTGTAAACAGAGTATTTTACGTCAACTTACTTTTTTATTCACTTTCTTGGCAACCTCCTGAGGAAATGAGACATATCAAAATTCAAACAACGGGGAAAAAAAAAAAAAGAATGCAACAACAGCAACAAAAAAAGTTACTGAGGTGAAGTTGAGAAAAGCAGAAATGACAGCAGTTATATGAAGAAGCGCTTGCTCTTGAAGTTAAGCTGCTCTGTCACATACCATCAATTGGACTATTATCTGGCACAGGAGGACTGTAATAAATTGTCAGATTTTCTTCTTAGCTGAAATGATGGGATGGAAATTGTGCTGTGTATTTTTGGATAGGAATGGGGAAAAAATCCAGCATGTAGCTGATTTCCTTGCATGCCAGACCTGCCATGATACACAAACCCAATTTCCAGAATGTAGCTCTTAGAAATCTTGTATGATAAATGCTGAGATGGCTAGTAAATCCCATCTCTTAAGAAAATAAGGTCAAGGAGGAGAGAAGTCACTAATGAGAGACAAATGACTTTTTCCTAAAATCAATAAAATTTTGTTTCATTATTTTCTTTTTCTTTATTATTTATTTATTTATTTATTTATTTATTTTCCTTGTCATTATGAGGATAGCAGGCGTTGGTAAATCACTGTCTCTTGTGTAGTGTTTTTATCTGAAGAAAACTTTTATAGAATTGCAATGTCTGAATATTTTGTTCCCTAATAGCTGCTTTTGTGCAGGTAGAGATATGCAAATATGTGTAAGTTTGTACAGATATATGAGGAAATACTTTGTGGGATTCAGATGATCTGATTTAGACTATATGTGATATTTTTGGAAACCAGATGATAGTATGTGATGAGTAGTGCAGTGATCAGTAGATAAAAATCTTTCAAACTGTTTCATATTTTCAGAAGTGATTTTTAAAAATTTCAGAGGAATTATTATAAGTGTGTATTGTATGTGTAATAGTAGGGTATTGATAACCCCTTTTAAAATCTTATCTGGATCACAATCTAAATGGTGTAGTTAATACACGAGTTATTTTGTATGACCAACATCCTTACATTATGGCAGACATTTCAAAGATCTTTCACAGTACCACAATATTCTGAAATATTTACAAAGTTGTTAACAAGTTCCTAATAACTGCTCTGAATAGAAATAGATACAAATGCAACAATAGGTTGAAATTGGAAGCAACTAAATTCAGAAGATAGTAAGGTCAATGCCTGCCGATTTCTGTACTTTGTTATGCAGCAAGGCTGGTCCATCCCTTCCCCTGTTTTCGGTCAGCTGCAGCAGTAGTTCAGTTGTGTAAAAGCTCACTTATGAGTCTTTTCAGTGAGCTTGAGGAGGTCTGTGTACAGCAGAAGAGAACATGAAAGCCTTTCCTTTTGTGAGTCTTTGCAAGCCATTTACTGTGGAAGGTTCAAGCTATGAACTGGAACAAGAACTTGTCCCTCAGTGTACTCTATGAAGGATTCTGTGTATAATATTTGCATCATTAGATATGCAGTAAAATGTGCATACTGTATTTAGATTTTCTTTTCTTGGAAAAAAAAATAGTCATATATTATTGGTATCTTTTTAAAATCTTTTATATTGGTTAATTCAAAGATTTTGATAGTAGAGTCTGACAAATTTTTCAAATAGGAAATGGAAAATTAATTTAATTATGTGAATAGAAAATTGTAAACGCTAAAGTAAGAATGTGGAACAACTAGACAAAGTATGAGAAGTAAATGGAAAACAATGTACTGGATGAATTGGTAATAATATAAAGATTGTGAAAGAATCAGAAGATGTCAAAATACCAGGAGATAGAAAGCTTAGTTGAGATTCATGATTGTGAAAGATAAATATTTATTTGCATTATTTTACTGCTATTAGAAATGGAGCAAAAAAAATAATAAAAAGCATAAATTATATCTAATCATAAACAATGAATTTTGAAGGTACATACTAACATGAGCAAGCTCACTAAACTGTGTAGTTTGCATCTAAATAAACAATGATAGAAGGAGAAAGAGCAGCTGGGTTTTTTTGGTGGTTTTTTTTTTTAATGCTAGAAATGATTTGGGGGTCATTAAAAATTAGAAAACTTTTTGAGAAAGCGTTTCAAAATAATCTGAAACCTCCAGTTAGTTTGAAAATAATTCTGAAAACCTGAATTGTTAGTATAGCTTCTGTAAGAGCACATTTTACTTCCTGATCCTTTAGAATTTCCCTGGCTTGTGGATTGAATAATCGATAAGCTAGAACGTATTGGAATAATTCCTTGCAGTACTAAAAGATTAAAGCCTCTGACAGATTAATAGAAAATAAGTTGTCATGAATTGTCACGTAAATTATTGCTTTGGATTAGAAACTTGATAAGGTACCAAAAATAGAGTAGGAATAAGTAAACAATTTAGAAGATGGCAAAGCATTAAATAGGATTGCCTCAAGGTTCTACTCTACTATATTTAATAAAAACAACTTCTGTATAGTATGTTGTGTCAGTGTCCTCATAGTAAGGTATAATAAGAAAATTCCCACTGCTTTACACATTACAACCCTTGTGACACCATTTTGTAAAGATTGCTTTCTTTTTACTACATTCATCAAGTCTGATACAATCTCTTGGCTTTGACTAGGGCTTTACATTTAGAAAATACAAAAATGGAAATATATTTTATAACTAAATTTGAATAATATTTAAACAGTGGTTAACAATTTTAACTAGTACTTGATACTGCCATTAATGGCAGAAGATTCTTTTTAAAATGAGATATTCATCTAGATTTCTTCTACGTCTGAGGCATGTGTATGATGTGCACATTATGATCAAGTGAACTTGTCCTACCGCCATTTTCCTATGAAGTGCCATGGCAATGTATGTTTTAAATCAATACCTGTTCCTACTTTAGTTGATTGATTTATTTTTGTAATTGGAAAGTGTGGCGTCAGAGAAATACAAGCATAGCTTCTCCATGTTTGGGGTGCAAAATTTCTTACTGTCTGTCAAAGCCATGATTTAACTGAAACTAATGAGTATTTCTTTTGGTTTATGAAAAACCTGCATTATTTTATGAGATTATGCCATTATAATTGATTTTTTTAAAATGTTTTTGGTGTAGGTATATATCTTCATTCTGTGGCTAAAGCAGCAGGCAACAAATCTTTACAAGCCTTTACAAAGCTCACCAACCATGAAACAGATTTCACATACCATCTGCTGTGTGAAGGACACGTTAGAGTAGTCCCCCATTTCTCCAAAGCATCAGCACATTCATGCAAATCCCTATTCTCCTACCTGTACTTTTGAAAGTGATGGAGTATACTATCTACACAGTCCATTGAATCATATTTAAATTGTACAGTCTTGTTCACAGGCAGACTAGGTAGCTAGATACAACTAAAATGCAGCACGCTCAACATTTTAAGTTGAAGCAGAGGCAGTCAGCTACTTATTATGTATAATTACTCTGAGAATTAATTTTATACAAAGTCTCATAAAGGGTTTAACAAAATTTTATATAAGCTGTTAAAACTTCTGGAGGAGGGTAAACTCATGACGTTCAATGCTGAATTAATAGTAGTTCCTCAAAGAATTAATCTATTATTTGTCACAGTTGAAGTTACTTTATTGAAAGTCTATTTGAACAAAACCCAGAAATGAAAATGCATTAATGAGTTAAATGTTTTTTGTTCATATTACTAAGCGAATCAGATCATTAAGCCCACTAAAATCAGGTGTAAAGACTTTCCATCTAAATGGATTACAATGACTTTCATACAGCAGAAGAAATTTTTCTTATAAAACAATCTAGTGGTATTTTAACAAATGTGGATTGTGACCTTACAGTAGGCTTTTACTTGTCATTCACTGATCAGATGTTAAAAGGGCTAATACACTGGAAGCTTTTGTGACAATCATTGTCTTCTAGTTATGTGCAGAAAAACACTGAAGTGTTGTTAATTGTCAACAAAAAAAGTGGTAGTCAGCAAAATCAAAAAATATTTAACAGTTCATTGAAATAATTAGAAAACACTAGCTACCTGGAGAGATTCTGACCTGTAGAAATAGAAGAAATAGAGAAACAAGTAGGCTGTAATATATCACTTTTAAAATGCTTCATACTCTCTCTCTAGAACTTGAGTAAATTTTGGTGCTGATTTACATGTATTGCTTCTATTCTACTTTGATTCTCACATAAATGTTCTGTACAGTTGCATCATTTTAATGCAGCTCAAAGCAAACCATTGCTACACCATTTGCCCAAAGTATTAATTCCTTTGATTGGCCCTGAGGATCCAGACATTCCCCCTGCCATATGACAGGAAAGCCAATCTTGAGCTTCATTTCATGGATTCTGTGCTACGTACTTGGAACTCAGCTAAGTGTTTGGCAGATACATCAATTTGATTGCTTTACTCAGAACTTTTATTTTGGCTCCTTGTTTAAGGGACAAGGAAGGCACATGTCATTTAAAACTTTCATTTTACTGGTAGGATTTTTCTCTCTCTTTTTGTTGTTGTTGTTGAGTAATGAGGTAAGTTGAAAAGAAATTAAATCCTGTAAGTGGAATGTCTGAGTTTACTACAGATTGAAGTGGGAAGTTTCATTGTGTGAAGAAGTTTTCCTTTTCCTTTTTATTCACATTTTGTAGCTCAGAGCTATCCCTATCATATAATAAAAGAAAATAGCTAGGTAACGAAAAAGAAGCAAGACAGATTTTCAGGGTTAGCTATGGGGCTTTCCTGTCCTTCAACATTGATTTTACTAAATGCCACAGGCGTAATTCTGTTCATTCTTGGGAAGTGATTCCCTAAACTGCAATATAAAACTTGGCTTATCACCTTAAAGACAATCTTTAGTCATTCTGGAAATCTCATAGGGGAATCTCATAGGAAACATTCATTTGCTTACTCTGGTTGAGTTTCTTATCATGCAATCCAAACACAGCATGCTCATTTTTATTCATTTTATTCATCCTATTCATAAAAAAGCATTAAAAAGGCCTTGTGGTGCCTCGAATACAACATTTTAAGCTATGTTTTAAAACCGTAGCAGCAAACAGTACATTTATAATCTATTCAAAATTTTAAGGCAGAAACTGCCTGCTTCAAATCAGTGGCATGTCTTCTGTTAGCACACCAGTCTGCAGGTTTATAATCTTAAAAAGATAGAGTCATCCCTCATTCCAGCATAAATTAATCCAGGAATTGATTCAAAATATACTAAATGTGCTGGTGCAGTTAAACTTTGCATCAGGCTGTTGTTTTTCATAAATGTACCATGAGAAGGAGTTTCAAAGGAATTAAATTTATATATATTGCTGGAAAGTTTAGGAAGTTAATTCAGCATAATCACTATGAACAATATGAGTAGTTTGTGATTATGTCCCGTACCCATGTCATTTGTCCTACTCTGCATTGATTTAGAAAGATTTGAAGTGTAAAGCTAGGAAAACACAAGAAAAATCAGAGAAATAGCAGATGAATCTCTCTGTAGCTGTATAAGCATAATTCTATATATTGAATTGAGAGTTTGCTAATCCCTTACAGTCATGTTTCTTCCAATTAAGTTGCAAGGCTTTAAATAGTTTCAATCACAAGAGGCTGAAGAAGCAAGTGCAATGTCAGGAAGAGGAGGAGAGTAGTAATCCTAAATGAAAGTAATTTTACTAGGAGAGAAAGCAAGGAGCAAACAGAAGTTCTAAAGTGGATAAGTTCAGAAAATAAAAGATTCTGCAAAATGCTCTGACCCCCTAGGGAAGTGAAGAAAGAAAATTGGGATTTTCAGCTTGATTAAAGTTTGATTTATGAGCTCCTTTTTGTTAACGGCAGTGGAACAGGAGGAGGAGAAAAAGAATTTAACTTGTAAGGGAGAAAATTCTTTTGGAAATTACCTTCAAGTTCGTAAAGTTAAAAAAAAAAAAAAGTGACAAATGAAACAAATGCAAGTACTCTCCTTCAAGCTTGTACATTGTTCTATACCTCTTCCCACTCACTTCACCCACACACACACAAATGTACGTATATCCGTAGTTAGATTATTTCCCCACCATAAATTATTTCTAAAAACATAGCAGATTTTGATGTTATATTATTTTTCAAGAGTATATATCTCAATATTGCAACATATCTCTTCTATTTATTTTGTATGCAATCTTACTCAGATGCTGTAAAAATGCATCAAATGATCTGGAAGGAGATCACCAGCTTTGTTTCCATACGTGGGGTTCTCTTGCACAGAGCTTATTATATACAAAGATCAGGATGTGGAAAAAAATTT
This sequence comes from Pavo muticus, assembly GCA_016647715.1. Taxonomy (NCBI): domain Eukaryota; kingdom Metazoa; phylum Chordata; class Aves; order Galliformes; family Phasianidae; genus Pavo; species Pavo muticus. The sequence continues at coordinate 466,996 of JACDJE010000113.1, read as the reverse complement.
TGCAAGAAGAACCTCTGTGCAGAAAGATCTTTTTTTACAACTAGAAATAAAATAAGGAAGGTATGAAAAAAATGAAGTGTTTCTTATGTTTTTTGGTTGTTTTTTTTCCCTATAAGTAGGAGCGTGGCTAAAGCTACCAGGGAGTGTGAGATGGTACAGCTTTCTTCTTGCTCTGTGTGTGGAAAGATTTCTCAACTCATGTTTCATCAGGCTCTCAGCTCTGTTTCATGGTTGGTGTTCTGAGCTGCTAATCCAAAGCAAACCCTTGTTTCATATTGCTGCCCCTTCCTATTTTAAACATTAAGTGACTCCCAGGCCCAAAAACTTAAGGCAGTAGGCTTAACTTTCCACAAATCTAGTTCTCCAATATGGAGCCATGTTGACATCCTCTCTTAGATACAAAGATACATAATATAATATAATGCACACACATAGTATTGGGTTGGATACAGTAAATACTAGTGTCTGGAAATTCACAAATATCAATTGGTATGAGATTAGAAAATACAGTTTAGTATCTTTGTGTTGTCTTTTTTTTCAGTATATGCTGTAAATGGGTTTTCTGTGTAGAGATTTTCTGTACAAATGCTATACTTTCAAGACTGTCTTCTTGTCACTTTGGTGTTTCTATGCTCTGTCTTTAATTCTTAAAGAAGCTGGACTATCACCACGTTCCTGGCTGCCACTGTTGAGCTGTACTGTTGAGCTGCCACTGAAAAGAAGTGGGCTTAAGTACAGCTGATAAGGGTTATCCATAATTTACACAGAAAGTAGAAATTTTCAGGGTAAAAATTCTGCCCTCTCCGATCTTCTTTTGGTGCTATTTTATTTTTAATGTACTCCTAGGAGATAACTTTGAACTCTAGATTCATATAAAAGAGCCTCCAGCCCTATGTCCTACAAAAAGCACATAGAACTCATTTAATCATTCTTTTTATTCCTCTGACTGGAGTGTGATCTCTATTCCACTCTCACTGATGGAACTAGCACTTTAACTTCATCCAAATTTATTCTTGATCTAATTCAGTAGAACACACAGAAGAACAAATTTCTGGAGTAGAGTAATAGCCACTTAAATATTAAGCCTACCACATACAGAAGAAAAAGTTTCCGTTTCTTCCAAATTATTTTTCATCTGCAAAAAATATATTCTCCCTGCTTATTAAGGTACTATCTAATTTGCAGCATGTCCATCATAGGCTAGACGTTATTTTATGTTATTGTTATTACAATTTTGTGTTGGAAATTCTTTTTAAAATGCCTACTGCTGATGCAGAATGTTTTTTTTAAATTTTCCTCATGCAGAAACTTGGATGGTTCTGCTTGGAACATATGCTACTGAGCAGGGAGCTTCTCTTATACATTCTTATTAACACTGGGATTTACCCTTTCACATCACATAACTGGTTCCCAGGCCACAGTAGTGAGAATTCCTGATCCTATTGTCATCAGATTGGATTGGATCAATAAGCAGAAATACACTTATTTTCTGCCTTCTCAGAAATAGTATTTTTATCAACCTGAAGAAAAATAATGTTTTGAAATTTATTATTGTCTTGAAAATTTTTGTCAAGTGGGAATTATTACCTTTTTCCATCCACTTCACCTCTTCATAAGTAGAAGCGTAGATCAGCTGAATTGGAACTTGGTTTAAAAGCTTGGACACATTTTCTTGCTAGCCGGTACATAAAGTAGCAAATGGACCTCCATTGCATGGGTTCCTGTGTTTGTGCATCTGTGTAAAATAACATTTTAAGAAACTTTTAGTTCAGGAGCACCTCTTTCCATTCTTCATTAAAGGGATTCCTAGGCAGGAAAAATAAAATCAAGGCAAAGTGTATCCTGCATCTATCAAAATTATTCTCATCCTGTGATGGTATTTCTTGGAGTGCTCTTTGTTAGGAAGGGCAATATTTACTATTTTTAAAATCAATCCAAAAAATTGAAAGGGCTCCCCATCAAACTTTAGCCATGCTATATACATAATTTGGTTGTCCTAACATTTAGATGCCCAAACTTTCAGAATGGTAAATATAGATGATATTTTATCTTGTAAGGATGCACTGCACAAGCCGGCAAACTCATATACAGGCCTGGAATGCTCCCTCCATCAGCCTTTGATTTGGTATATGGAGAAGAGACAAACCTTTGTTCATAAATTGCAACACTGCTGTCACAATTGTGCCATGACTACGACAGATCATTTCCTCACTGTATTGACTGCTTTTCCAGAAACCTATTTTTCAGTAGAACAAAATGGGACAATTAAGTTTCCTTTATACTTTGCTTAGTTCATCGTGACCGTAGATTTCAGTCTGTCTGATCCAAATTGGTTAAATGTTAAAACAATTTGGTGTCTTTTCAGCTCCAATTTCTACTTTCAGAACCTGAAGACTGTGAACTCTGTCTTACTAAAGGGTAAAGTCAATTTTATTTTCCATTATATGAGCTAATTTGTGAGAGGTTCTTACAATGTCATGTCTTCAAGGAGATTGCAATGAGTGTCTTAAAGTTCAGGCCAAACGTGAATTTGCTGTTCATGTTATAGTGTTAATTAGAACTCACTTGGATCTTTTCAAAATGCCCAAACTCTACAATTCAAAAAGCAGGGAGTGTAATCTGCAAGTGATCTGAGACTTTAGACAAATTTCATCAGAAGTGTATTCAGAGGAGAAACTGGGATTTCTATTGCATGCCTAGCAGTTCCATTGATTCATTATTTTTCACTTAACCTTTCATTCTGCCTTCATTAGTGGTTATCATATTGCTTACATTTTTCTAGGGGCATGGCGCCTAGTTGTTTATTACATTTGGCATATTCTGGCACAGCAGAATGTATTCTGATATTTAATACAAGTTAATACTTAAATGAAAACAGCTCATATTTTCATTAGTGTTCGCATTGTTGTTGCACTAAGTCTCAACAGCCAGTCCTCAAAGATGTATAACTAGACCAATCAGACAACAAAATTAGCCTTAAGCCAGATCCTAAGATGTAGTTCCTTTCAATGACGAGAAGGCAGTACTTTTTATATAAAGAAGGAGTAGAACAGGCTATCAGAATGATTAATTTTTCCTATCTCAATGCTAAAGAAAAAGGGTATCTGTGCAGCTGAACAAGTTTTGTTGTACATGATTTACCTGTGGTTACATCTCTATATTTATGGTCAACTTTGATTCCCCATTTTTAAGTAGCGCGATTCCTGTAAAGGGTTAATTCCTTCAAAGAGTTGTTTGTGTTTTCCTTAATTTTCTAATGTATCCATTCTTAGGACCATCCATCAGATTACGTTCTCTCAGGTAACCTGTTTGTCTTGAGGGCCATATCTTTTCTCATATAAGTGTAGTCATCTGTGAAACATCTATCAGGATATGTTTTTCTTTTGGTAACAGATTAACAGTGTTTCGAACCATTTTTTAGACATTTTTTGCCAAGCAAGGTTTGAGATTGCTTTAATATATTCTTGGTCATCCAAGCATTATTACTCTGGGGTTTCCAAATTTCTCAGGTTTCCTGAAAATTGAAGTTACATAGCAATAGTAAAAGAATATATATACGTGTGTGTGTGTGTAATACTTTTCCAACACTTTGTTACTAATGTTTTAACATCTCACGTTAATGGTAGCTCTCAAAGTTATTTTCTTAAAATGTTCATTTATTTTCAGGGGACAACAGAACATATTGTCATACTGTCATTTGTTTTTATTTTTATTTCTTATCAAGCCTCTCAGATACAGAGCAAGTAAAATGGTGTATTCTGTTTTGTCCAAATGGAGGGATTAAAGACAATGAACACATGACTTTGCCACGATCACTCACATAAGGGAGAAAAAAAATCAATTTCTTGATTTTGTATGGCTAGTTCATGCAAGATCTATCTGAGTCAGCATTTCCAACACCAGTTTCAATTTAGTCTGGGGTTGTTAGTGCTTTTCTAACAAAATAACACAGCAGTGATTCCCTACAATGTGATGATGATCACCAATGACTGCATTTGCTGGTTAATAAGGTAATTGTCCCTCTGACATGCCAGGTTAATCCTGTGTAACTCCTTATGATGGATGCTGATTTGTTTCTTTGCATTTTACTGTATTAGTACTTTATGCTACTATTTTTTCTAAGAGCATGGCTCGGCAGAAAACAGGAAGGCTGACTGCTTTATCAGGGCTGCTGTATCTTATGCATGTGGATGTCATGGGTGGAGGAAGAACACACCAGGGCATGGCAGAGGTAGCTGGCGGCAGCCTAAGAGACAGGTTCTTCTCAAAGCTCTCATCATTTGAGATAGATGATGTATTTATTTATTACTGTTGGTATATTTTGATGAATGGCAGCTGTCACAGACACTCTAGTAAAAACTTTAATTAGATTCTTGATCATTGTCATGACTCATGGCCCTGCAACAATAAAATGCTATTACATTAGCTACTGTGTCTTTAATTGCCATTGGCTTGTAAGTGAATGCACAGTAGATTTACAGCTGAAGTATCATGCGTATATATAAGCAGCCTTTTGCAAAGTTGGTGCTTGTATCATCTGAGCTGAACAAGTAAATGTGTAACACACACAAAAAATAAAAGCCTTTCAAAAAGGAAAATATGAGTTTAAAAGACTCACCTGTTTTCTGAAAGCAAGAATCAAAGTGAAATTCTGTGCTTTCAGGTATTTCAGATGCAATTTTACCACTTCTTTGGAAACTAATTCCATCTACATCTTTATGTAATCTGTACATTCATACCATGGAGATATTCTTGTATATTTTTTTAGTTCATTTCTAGCTAAATATTGTAGAAGAGTAGCCCCTACTGAAAAACAACAAAAATACAAAATTGAGGAGAAAGTTGTTCCTAATGTATTTGTGCAAATTATGAGGATAAAGAACTGGTCTTAATTAAGTAGATATCAACTGGATAACATAATAACATTGTCTATGCAGTTCTTTTTTAAATTTAGTAACTCAAAGTCCGGAGTTCAGCGGAGCATTGCAAAACTGCTCCATCTGGGAATTTATAAAGGGAATATATAGCCCAGGGATTCTTCTTTAAGTGCCTCAGCTGTTCAGGAATTGTTGACTCCAATAGAATGCAGATCTAAGCATATAAATGCTTAGAGAAACTCTAACTTTAGTTAAAATGAACAAAAATATAGTTCCTTTTTTTCCTTATATTTCTGGAAGAATTGAACACAATAACAAACTACGCTGTGTAATAGCAACCATTAGGGAAGCACAGATCAAATGGTTAGGCTGGTTTTCCATTGTTGTTCACAAATCTCTGGTCTTCTTTTCAATTACCTGAATAATACCTCTGCAGTCCTGTAACACAGAAGCAAATCCCTGCCCATGGTAAAAAGGCTGAGGAAAACTTATTCTTCTGAACATTCTTTAATTAGTGTGGATATTGAGAAAAGGCAATTCAGGGCAAAACAAGAACAGTTCTGAACATGACTTGTTGCTATACACTTTCTCTCACCTGACAGAAATCAGAAGTACATGTTTTGGAAAAGAAGCTTTAATTGATTACAGAATCTTCTGAAGTATTCTCTTTGTGTGACTCAGGATGTGAGATGGGTCTGCAGTGGTTTAGTACTGAGAGATGGTTTAGTGTCTTGGATCTTAGCTTGCAGGATCTTGGCCCTGCTCTTCTTTGCACCTTGGCCTTGTGTTCCTACCCCCATCCTTGAGTTTTCTCTGATCATCAGGTTGCTTGGTTTGTTTTCAAGTAATTCTTCATTTTTAAGCATCTGTTCTACTTAAATCTACATCTATTTTAGATCTACTGCTATTTTAGCATTCACAGTCCAAGTTATTTTGTATTAATTGACCCGAAAACCTCACTTGTGCCCACAAATAACGTAAATTAAAACAGAATCTGGGTTTTAAGTCTATTTCCTGACAGTTATTCACTAACATTGAAGATAATGTAATTAATTACTCAGCTTTTTAAGAGAGCTGTGATGCTGATCTTTACATAGTTACGTAGGAAAAGCAATACGTGATTGTTCTGTAATTGCTGCATTTCTATTAAAAAAAAAAAAAAAGCTATTCTATAATTACTTGTACTATTAAGCCATGGCTATGGGGTGATTGCAGATCTCTGGATTTACAGATAGCAATCCTTTCATCACTCAGTTGTGTGTTTTATGAGCGTAGGATTCGTACATTGTGATAGTTGCTATGGTATCCACATGTGTACTAGGAAGATTGTGGGAGAAGTGTGATTTATGTTAACAACAAACCGAATTTAAAAAAAGTCTGTGTTCAGAGGTGGCTGGTAAAGTCTTAGTGGTGTTCCTCAAAATAAAGAAAATGCTTTAAGGCTAAAATTCTGATTATTCTGATTATTTTTTTCCCGGCTGAGGATAATGCTAACTTGGAGGTACTCTAATAATTTGGTCATGTCTGTGGTACTGGGGTTGGTGCTGCTTAATACAACTTAATCTTTTTTTCTGTCACCTGGCTCCAAAATGCTCTCCCATTATCTTTCAATCTCAATCTCTTAACTGCTCCAGTTTCTCAAGGTAAAACTTAACTTCAGTTTGCTAATAACAGTTCTAAGAAATACAGAATACCTGTTTTTTTTTTTGGAGTGGCTACTGGACCAGTACTTACCTTTTTATTTCCATCTCATCCATTGGGGTGGGCCATCAGTAAGTTGGTGAGAAATCAGCATGCTCAGCTCTCTGAGGATGGGGAGAGCTGGCACTGCGTGTTCAGCAGCAGTGTCCTTTTCCTCCAGCTGCTCAGGGTGCAGCAGTCAGAGCTCCATGCCCCGTGCCTTCTCTTATATATGAATTCTACTTTCCTTCCAGTTAAGAGAGTTGACCTCTTAATTCCATCTAATTAGAAGGGTTTTTTAAATCCATTCTCTCTTAGTGGAACTGTACATGCAGGATCAGTGTCTTACCTTTGCTGTGAACTCTAATGGATTAATCATTTATATTGCATGGTCTAATTGCTGCAGTTCAACACTTATTTACTTTTGACTTCTAATTGACTTTATGAATGCCATTATTTATATTGTATGGCTCCTAAAGGAGAAACTCTGATAACATTATTTTTTTTTTCAGCGGGAAAAACAAAATACCTACAGGAAACATTGTTCAAAGAAGTATTACATAGGCAAATTTGTTTTCTAGCAGATTATAATTTGGGGATCTTAAATATTTTTTATGAATGGGCCAGAAACTAGATGCCTACATGCTTTTCAGTGGAATTGTGAGACATTAAGCCTCCAGCCGTAGTTAATATATTCCTGATATATTTTGTGTAACAGTCTCTGGATACACAGCACTTGTGGTGATGAAAAGTATTGCTTTGCAATAAATACTTTATTTATCCATAAATAATGAATGAATTATATATATATATTTTTCTTTCTTGAACTTGCTATCATGAAGATTTTTTTCTCTCATCCAGACTTTTCTTCCTAGAACCATTTTGTCCTTCAGCTGGACAATTTACTCAGTGACCATCTCCTACCTTGAAGACCGAATGTTTTCTACTTAAAATAAAAGAAAGACTGATTGTCACACTGCTTTAGGTCATAAGGAGAATATTTCCTTGAGAGAGTAATTGTAAGTTTGTTTTTCCTGCTTACTAAAGAAGCTTATCAAGGCCTTTTAAAGGATCCTTGATTATCTTGTTTTAATTTCCTGAATGTGAATAAATACTACAGACAGACTGGAGGAGAACTGATTCCTTAGTTATCTCTTTATTGATATAAAAAAATAAATAAAAATCACAAAGTGGGTTATAACTCTGTTTTCGAAAAAAAAAAAATAAAATTCTACATTGCTGAGGCCTGTAAACAAAATGCTTACAGTGCCTGTCTGGCACTGCAAACCGTGTCGGTTCAAAGACAGGCAGGTCTGCTTTGCCCTGTAAAGAATGTGCCCATTTAGAATGCATTTAATAATCCAATAGTTATAGGTCAGATTTGTTGGGCTGTAGAATGAGAAAATATTTTGTAGGATAATGTGCTGATTGCCTATCAATATTAGGAATAAAGTGGGAGTCAGGTAGAAAAAAAACAGCGTGCATTTGTCTAATTAGAAGTGGCATTTATTAAAGTAAAGCAGTCTGAATTAAATTAGTTTTTGCTCATCCAGCACTAGCTTTCTTGCTATCTGAGAATTTGGTAAATCTCATCTAGTATGCTAATTTGGTCCTTCAGTCTTTTTCTTTGAGGCACCTTCTCGCTTAGTAATAGCTTTCTCAGTGTTTTTACATTTAGGACAGAGCTCTCTTCTTTCAGGCCATCTTTTAGTTTCTGCACTGAAATGCATAAATGTTATTTTCAAAGACAAAGCAGTAGAGGAGGTGGGTACTTGGAAGTAAAATCAGATCTATTGCCTTTAAACAGAATAATATACTCAGCTGGTGTAAGAAGGCAGAATCTAAAAATTTAATTCCTCCTATTTCGAAATGTTTTTAAAAGTATTTTCTAGTGTTTAATATTCTCCTATTTGAAACTTAAATTTCTCATTTTGGGGAATACTACACTGCAGCTGTTTTTCATTTCTTCATGTAGGCGCAGGTTCTCTTCTACAGCCTCAAGAAGAAGCAAAGTCATAGCCAGAGTATGAAAATGTAGCCCACACTTATGTTTACAAGATGCTCGTTTTCACCACTGCTTGCTGTCTGGCTAGCTGCTAATTAGGCTGCATGTGCTTGCTGATTTTGGTAACATCTGGTTTGCCATTCTGAATATTCTAGATCATGGGAGATGCATAGCTGTCTATGCAGGGGCAGCTTCAAATGTGTCAGAGGTTTCCAGTAATGTCACATAGCACCTTGTGGCTGTGCCCTAGAAGCCATTCTGTTGTAGTCAATGTTTCGTAGGGAAAGCACATCCCTTTGATCTGTCATGCTTCTCACTCTTTAGATTAATCATTTTATAAAGGAGATTCTACCTATTTGCCTTGAGTTGCTGACCACCCAAAGTTTTAACAGTTTTTGGTTCAGTTTTGAAAAAAATTGAGGAAAGGCAAAGTTACTGTTGTTCCTGTGAACTCAAACTGCCAAGATACCTTGATAAACTGGTAAGAAAATGAATATACAAGGGTAGAAAGAATTACAGATAGAGATAGAAGGATTAGGTTGTGAACTAGCAGCAAGACTTGCTGTAAAAATGTTGCTTCAGGCTTTTGTTTATTATTTGGAAAAATTCTATTTAAATGCAGATTAGATTTTCTACCCGAAAGTACAACTTATTCTTTGTTTAGGAACTCTACAAAGAAGAATGAATATAGGGTGTTTTTGTTTTCATTTCTGCGTGTACTTTGGCAGTCTCGTCGTTTATCCTGTTATCTGGATTAGATATGCAAGCTGTGAATATAGGAGTTCTAGCAGTTTGCTTAGAGACCCTAGTTTAATTAATCAGTGTAAGATTACCAAATTCCCTTGTGATGAAAAGCTGCACCTGAGAAGCTATAATTGGCTACAGACTAAACAGAAGGGCCCACCTCTGCATAGGGTATATGGGAAAAAAAGAGGTAGAGGAAAGAAAGGTGGTATGAAAGAAAGGGAAAGATGAAGAAACAATAAGTTAGATAAATATTTAATCCTTTGTGAACCGAAATCTTTTCCTTCTGTCACGGTTCGGCCTGACTTGGCCTAGTTCTGTGACAAAGGGGGTAAAGGGACTCACAGACCCATACCCTGGGAAAGGAATTGAAACTAATAAATCAAATAAAATGAGAGAGAGAGTGTTTCTGAAACTGAAGTCCTTACTCTAATGCTATCGTTGAGACAGCTAGGGAGCACAGAGAGCAAGGAGTGCAGTCTCATGACTCCCAGTGAGCTTTATCTTGCCCTCTGAAAAGAACATGGAAACAGAAAAATGAAGTCTTCTGGGAGTTGTAGTTCATTCTTCACTTCTGAGACCAGGTAATCAGCACTATTGACCACCCACAGAACTGCAGCATTAACTCTTTAACTCCCAGTGCACTGCATGATGCTATGATGTGGAATACCAATCAAAAATCATAAAACTGTGGCACATTCTTTGTGCAACAAGTTAACTGTTTGTAGTTACTATATATTCTGTACTCAAACACTTGTTAAAATACCATGTTATTTCCTTAAAAACAAAATTGATAAATGAAATTAAAGCAATTCTTTATCAGTTGTTGGATATATAAAAGCTACTCTTAAAAGTCTTCATTTAAAATAGACTTCCAAAAGATTTTTTTTCCCTGAAATATAGGCTCACCTACTATAGCAATATTACATTATAGTCAAGAGAAACATCCCAATCGCTTCCTATGGGTATATTTTTATTCTTTTATTCATTCTTCCTGCATCTTGTCACCAGCAATGCTTACTTCTCAAAATTTGATAACATGATGCACATTCCTTAAAAGAATTAGCTGTCTGTACTGAAGAGAATACATTCCACTTCCAAAATGGTGATTTGAAGAATTTTTTTTCTTTTCTTCTTGTTTCTCAACATGATTTATGAGCAATTCGCCATGTTTTATGGCAGAAGTCCCACAGAACACTTGACATGAGCTGTCACTGGGACTCGTGTACAGAAGTACTCAAATACAACTATGTTTCACAATCTGAGATTTTGATCAAATTTTAGAAATTTAAAAGAGTAGTTTGTATTTTTCAGATGCAAGGATGACTTCTGTTGTTTTTTCCAACATCTTGTGTGAGAAGAAGGGCACACCTGGCTGACTAGAAATCAAATATGTCATCTAAGAAGATCTATTTTACCAGCCATTTGACATGATCAGTAATTTTTTATTGGTCATTTCACATGGAAATAACATGCTAATGTAATAGATTTAATGTGATGTTGTGGTAATGGCATACTATTTAGCATGGTAATGTTTTAGCAGGCTTTTATGAGCTTGACTGTTGAGAGTATAATAAAGATTTCCTAAAGTATCGCCTAACTTTGTTATGAAGGGGAGGAAATAAAATGATCATGTCTTGGCTTTGAGGAAATTTATGAAATTTTGCATCATGCTAGCTGCATTTTAGGTGCTCTGTGTTTCTTTGTATTGGTCTTTTTGGTGTAGAAGCTAACACAGTAAATAGGATGAGCTGAACATAAAGTAAGTCAGAAAAAATGGAGTCTGTAATGAAAAATGCATGACTGCTGAGTGACAGAAAGTATATATTTAGGAGACAAAAGTAAAAAGTCATATTGTTAGTGTATGATCCTATCAAATTCTGATATACAGTGTCAGTGGTCACCCTGAAGGACAGTTGTTACAACAGCTTAATTTTCCCTTAATGTATAATTTCCCATTTTCTTGTACTCTTAGGCTACATCAAATATACTCTATTTCAAGAATTTCTTGTTCTATTATTTGACTGGAATACCATCCTTATTAGCTTTGATTTTAATATAAACGTGAAATTATTTTTAATAGTTATTTTTTCTTTTGGCATATCTACATTTGTGCATTACTATTCTGGGCTGGTTGGCAGGATCAGCAAAAGTTATGAACCCTAATCTTTGCTGTGTTCAGAAGGTTCTGTAGAAGGTTATTGTGTTGTTTTTTTTTCCCTTTCTCCTGGAAGAAGAGAGAGACTTACATTCAAGATGCTCACTGTGAATTGGTGGAATTTCTGAAGCACAATTGTATCTAAAAATCTTTGGACAAATAGCCTTTCTAGTGGATACTTGATGCTCAAATTAGAAAATGGTTTTCTGAACAGACCCGGCCAGCAAATTGTTGGTTCTGAAATTGAAACCTTATAATGACAAGTCTAACATTGAAACTTGCTAGACCAGAGCCCTACTTTCCCCACTTTACTTTTTTGTTGTTGTTGTTTCATGGAAGGAAAGATGGTCCTGTTATTTTTTTATTTTTCTTCTTTTTTTTTGGATTACAGGAATATAGCTCTTCAGAGCTTTTAATCTTCAAGTTGACATATGTGTAGGAGCCAGTGTGAAGAAGGTTTTGTGTTACAGGATAAGTTAGATGTCTTTTCCTCGCCCTCCTCCTTTGTAGTTGTCCTCAACTCTATTTATACACTGTTATATAATTATGTTGATATAATCTATACAAATTAGCAAGCTTTAACCTGCTTTTATGTGCTTCTTAATTCCTATGTAACTGCAACACAGTAATTATAGCATGTAAGGTTGCAAGTATATCCAAGGAAATTGGAGTGTTGCGTTGCAGTAACATGGATGTAGTGTAAGTATTTCCACAGAAAAGCTGCACAGTTGTAACTGAGCTCTCTGTTGCTGTTGCCATAAAGCTAGTTATGCCTGAGCTAATTAAAATGAGCATATTGTGCTGACTGCTGAATAGACCCCTGTACGTAACTGTACATAGCTCTTCTGAATCACTTCTGAACTTTCTGCCATCTGTATGATAACAATTTATAAGATTTACACAGATGATGATTGCATTGCAACTAGGAGGGGAGAACAGACTTTCAGCAGTCAAATATTTTACACTTTCTGCAAATTTTTCCTTCCCTTCACTTCATTATCTGCATTTGTATTTATATTGTTCTCTGAGGAAAGAAGTTATTAACTTCATTGTACAGAAACTGTATCCTGTCTGTAGGGGTTAGTAAGGAAAGTTTACAGCTCATGTCAGAAACATACACCAAAAAAATGTTTCAAAATGAAATACTAATAAGTGGAGATAACACAGTAGTTTTGAGCAGTGAAGATACATATGTGTAATTTTAATTACATGAGGCAAAATCTAATTTTAAATCACACAGAGAAATGATAAAAACTTTACAATGAAGCAATTCTAGCAATAGACCAATCTATGTTACAGAAGAAATAAAGTTTAATTCTGAGAAGCACTTTGAGGAATTTCTAGAAATTGGTTTATCATGTAAAATTTTATGAAAGCATTATAATTTATTAAATTAGAGTCGATATTAGGATTTATCTTTTAGAGAGCTTTGATGCCATATCCAAATCGGCAAAGCACATATATTCCTAGGATTTTTAGTGCTCTATTGAAATAATGAACTCTTTGTTACAGAAAGAGCGTATACTAGTTTTCTGATGTTATATTTGCTTAGATTTACTAATGACAGTGGAAGATAAATCATTAATACGTCTACTTTAAGCAGGAGGAAAAATAAAACAAGAGCTGTGAATAATTCAAGTAACATTTCAAGCAGATCTTAAATTGGAAAAGAGGCCATTCTTTGCTTTCAGATGCACAAAACTCAGAGTTTTGACTCAAGAAGACCTTGCCCCAGAAAATTCAGGGTTGCAATACAGATTTCACCACTTGGATGTTGTCATACACATGGTTAACTTCGTGTGAATAGACTGACTGAAGAAAAACTAGAATTACTCTCCATACTTGTAATAGAGTGGAATTCGTAATGTTCACAAAATTCAGATCTTGAAATTGGTGCAATTACCTTGGTTCTTAACTAAATGTCTCAAGCAATGTCAGAAACATTACTTTCTTGCTTTCAATGAGTTTTAAAATATAGATTTTATTTACAATTATTATTTTAATAATTAATTTCAATAAATTCATAATGTTCTAAGAGAAGGCAGTTGGCAAAAATAAGTTTTGATGGTGGTACTATTGAATCTGGTAAAAATCACAGTGGTTTCTTAAACTGATACAAGTAAAAGGGAGCCATACTCTTTCATGCTTCAAGATTCTTTAAAATATGTGTAACACAGCACTTTGGTAGAGAGAGAACTAAATTTTTGCTAAAAAGGGGGTGCATCCAGAGGGACCTGGACATGTTTGAGACTACACAAACCTCATGAAGTCCCACAAGGCCAGCTGCAAGGTGCCACACCAGATTCTAGGCAATCCCAAACATCAGTATAGACTCTGGGATGAATAGTCTGATAACAGCCTTGTGGAGGATTTGAAGGTACTGATGGATGAACAATTGTACATGAGCTGGCAGTGTGCACTTGCAGGCCAGAAAGCCAAACGTGTCCTGGGCTGCATAGAATGCAGTATGGCCAGTAGGGCAGTGTAGGTGATTCTCCTCTCCTACAATGTCCTTGAGACCCCATCTGAAGTAATGCATCCAGCTCTGAAGCCCCAAGCCAAAGAGAGACATGGATTTTCTTTATGCCTCAGTTTCCTCATATCAAAGAGCCTGAGTACAACAAATAATCCAAGTGGAATGTTGTTCATGTTCATGAAAATTTTGGTTGTGCTGTGAAAACAAAATAAAAAATGAAATCTATGTTCATGACAAGGCTTTGAAAGTATTAATTAAAAAGGTGATTGGCCACATGCTGATTAAAGTAGATAAAGAGAAATATCAAATAACTATTTACTGTCTGAATTGGGCCCAAGTGTCTTGTGACAAAAATAGTTTATGATAATTTAATTAAAATTTGCATCAAAACATATTTACACAAGGGAGTTGAATTAATACTGCAGAATTTTCACTTCCTAACTTTTTGGTGCTTCACAGGGAAAAATGTTAACTCCTTTTCAATAGTAGTTCTTCAGTGTGCCATCATGTATCAGTCAGACACTTGACTGGTACATATTCACCCACTGATTTTTTTAGATTGACAGCATTAATATAATAAGTATATATCTTGAATCTAAATAGGAATGCCAAAATGGTGATAGCAGTGAAGTTGAAAGTACAATTCCATTTGATCTTGGAATACGATATAAAGTAGGGGGAAGAGAACTAGGATGTGTGTTCTGATTGAATCAGACAGATAAACTTACATATATATATACTGATATTCAAATTTACTCCCATTTACAAATATTTATGATTATACACATTTAAGATAATCTGTAAAATATCTAGGCCTGGTAAGTTTTGTATTTCTTGAGCAGGTCTGATGTATTTGCTGCTAGCTTTTTGGTTTTATTGTTTTCCCTTCCCCAGGGAAATTAAGTTACTCAAGTCCCGAAGTTGGATAATTACTCATACTATGACAAGACAAGAAACAGAAAAGTGGCTCCAATTCATAGAGAATTAGAATATAAGTCTATAAAGTGATAGATAAATGAAGTAGCAACCCCATAGGGAAATGGCCATGTCCAGTATGCAGCAGCTTCTAGTACAGGTGAGGGAAAATTCCCCCTTTGCTACAGCAGGGGGTAAAAACAGTAACTAGGTGAAACAGTACTGGCTAGTATATTGACTGAAATATTGTGATTAATCAAATGTATCCAGGCCTTATAATAAATTTGCATAAGTCATATTCCACATTCATGGCAGTATCACAATGCTTTCCAGTTCTACTATATTATGGACTTAAAATGGCAAAAAAAATCCCAAACCAACATTGGGAATAAGCAATTTATTAGCACCTAGGACATGTTATAAATGCTGTTATATCCAGCTGTGTTTATATGTAGATACATTGAAAATATTGTATAATACTTAGAGCAGTAGATTACTCAATATTAATTACTGTTATATGTGATAATTACAACAAAACAATTTTCTAAAAAATATTGGTACATTATGCAGCATTACTATGAGGACTTTTGCTTCAGGGATCTATTGATTAACAATTTGTGATCCTCGAGTATCAGTAATGTTTCTGTACAACTTTGAAAGTCACTGTCACTCCTGTCCTTGTGTGATGGTGCCTGTCTGTGTGTCACAGGCTCTGTGGTATGCAAATGGACAGCAGAGCCTTAATGATTACTTCTGCCTCAAGGCAGTACAGAAGGTGAGAGAAAGGACCTGTGAGTGTAAAAATAAAAGAGAATCCACGTCAGGAACCTATATTTTTTGGCAGTAGAGCCTGTGTTGTATTTTTTGTTTGTTTGTTTTCTCCTTGAGACTTTAATGTCCTTTTCTGCAGAGGTTCTGCAGAACAATTTCATCTCCCAGCATTCATACAGCCCAGTTGGTGGGAGGCTTTTACCCAGCCATGATAAATTATTCTCTGTCAGAATCCAAATCTTCCTTTTCAAGTCAGACCATTTTTGATGAATTTATTCTGTTAACATGAGCTTGAATAGAAGCAATAGATGATAATGAGTTAACTTTGAGCATATTAATGACATCTCTAGGAGACTAAAGATGAATTAAGGAATAAATAGTCAAAGAGGTTCAGTAACAGTCTAGTGAACACTTCATCAGCAATTGACTGGTAGCTTTTCATTTAGGTCTTTTTGTATTCTATGGTTAATTAAAACCACAGAAAGATTTCAAAGCAGCCATTTGGAATACAGACATAAAGTCCTCCTGCCAGCCATACTTGCTGTAGAAAAGATGATTGTCACATGTATTCCATTGAAGCCTAAGTAACATTAGCTCCTGAAATTCAGGTTTGAACCCTTTTAAAAAGAAATCTGTGTGCCAAACATGCTGAGAGCTTTCGACATACGTCTGCCAGACCAGCACTTACTCTAGACTTAAAAAATCCTTTCTGTAAAGCTTATGAAAAAAAAAGAAACAAAAATCACGTGCTTTTTTGGATCTGCTCTTATTAACTACATTTAAGGGCAGTATATGGACTGCCATTTCTAACAAGAATTGTTCTGATGTTATTTTATTTAACGTATGCCTGCTACATCCCAGATTTAAAAACTAAACTTGTGAAAGTGCTAAGTGCTACGTTTCATACAAACATACAGACTTCATACAAACTGAGCATTTTTAAAACTTATTTTCTATGGGATCCTCTTCCATATTCAATAAAGAAATGGCTAATTGAATCTCACGTATTAATGAAAGTGGGAAGTTCCTTGACAAATCAGAATGCTAGTTTTTAATTTCATTTTTTAACATATATTACATTTTTATTAGCATAAGTATACTTATATCAAATCTTATCAAATAGGAGTGAAAATCACTTTTGCAAAGAAAGCCATGGTGTATTAAATGTATATAAATAAAATTACTGTCCGTGGTTAGGACATCTTGTTATTAAATAGAACTGAGTCAAAATTTAACACCTACGCTCTGAAATTCGAAGCTCCACAAATAGATCTCCAGAATCCTCAATTTAGACACACAGCTTGTGGTGATAAGAAAAAGATGCTTGCATAACTAAGTTCAAGAAAGCATAATTTGAAGATTAATCAGTGTTGTGCTCCAATTGTAGAACAGTTTTATTTTTTAAATAATGACTTTTTTTTTCCCTGAAAAATTGGGTACCTGACTTTATATTCCTACATGTGGTGTGCTCAAAAGTATTTCTAAAAAAACAAACAAAACCAACAGCAATTTAAAAAAAAACATTTTGCTTCAAGAGTCAAAGAAATCCTTGCGGATGTCCTGAGGGCTATCGAAATGGGCTGAAAAAAATTCTGTCAGCAGACGCTTACTCACATTTCCAAGGATGGCATTTCTGTTGCTGACCCTAAATTCTTCCAAATAATCATAGCTGTAATTGTTCCCTAACGCTGTTTTTTTGTTTGTTTGTTTGTTTAATTATGAGAAATCTCGTACATTAAAAAATTGTGTTAAACACAGATCTGACCAAAATGATTCCCATCACATGTCAGTTGTCCAGCTGCTGAGAAAATTATCTGATTTAGAAATACAAACTACTCACATATCACCCTAGTTAAAATTAGAATATTTTTATATTTTAATTGTAAAATGCTTTGGAGAAGTGAAAAGAATGTCAAAGAAAATCTGAAAGCCACTGCTGGAATTTGTTCAGAGGAAGCTAAATGAGAATTAAAACTCATCAGTGTATTTTCTGAGAGTTTTTTTCAACAAAGAAAAACAGAAAATAATACACATTCCTGTCCTACCAACAAAAGTCCTCGATGTGCCAAAAATTTCCTAACAGTTGGAAAAGGCTTATGTGAAGTGATATGAGAAACTTATAACCAAACAGCAAAACTTCAGTGGAGTAACTGGTCACAACTGAGTACCTAAAGAGATAACTTTGAAAAGTATTACCACAGCAGAATGATGCCAAAATTTCTGAAGGTGCTAGCAGTGCCTAAAAAGTCCCAGTTAAGAAGTAGGAAATGTCGCAGTAAGTGGTTCTGTACTCATCAGATGGAAACTCTGGTCAAGTATCCCTTTTCTTCTTTCAAATGTCTATTCTGAATGAGGCTCTGAGCTACTGTGTAGAGATTGCTCCGAATCACTCAGAGCCACTCTCACTTCTATGCCTGACTGGAGTACAATGAGTTTGGATTATGCTGTTTTAAATTATCACCCATTTGAAGTAATTTTCTTTATAAAACAAGATTAAAATGACTGTAATTCAAAACATTTTACCTCGAATTGATGTGAAAATTGTAGTGTTCATATTATTTCCATTTTTCAATTTGACAAAACATTTCACTCCACATATAAGCTTTTCTGTGTTGTCACTATCTTGAGTGAAAATATGCATTTTACTCTGTGTATTTTACTCCTTCCTGATGTGCCATATTTTTTAACACTACTTATTTAACTTTCTTAAAGAATGTCTTTATAAAGCCTATTGTGGTACCTAGGGAAAATATAAACAGACCTAGGAGGTTTGCTTACCTCCTCTCTACCCCTCACAATAACAGTTTATAACTTCATACTGTTAAAATTTGTTCTCTGGTTTTTCCACATGCCTGATGGTTAGATAAGTGCTGATCATAAAGCAAAAAAGAATTTGTAGTTCTAGCCTGAAGGAATTGAAACTCAGATTGTAGTGATTTTTATTTACATGAAACTTCCTTTCAATTGTTTTTATAATAATATCACAGTAAAAGTTTCTTTCTTGTGTTTTTCTTTGAGGTTTCACATCTGAACAAATCATTTAGGGGAAGAATAGCCTCATCCCTTTCTCAGAATTTTAGTTCACAGATAGGCAGTCCCATCTGTGATTGTGATACACTGAATTCTGAGGTACTGAGGTTCTGAGGTACTGAGGTTCTGAGGTACTGGCACGAGTTCCCTACAAATAAGGGCATTTATTTCATCTAATATAGAATGTTTCATACAGAGTTCTTGTAGTGAAGTTCATAACAACACTGAAAAGCACTGGAAAATTGAGCAACTTGCAGAGGTCCTTGGCTGAATTAATGCGAGTGGGAACTATAACTGTAAAGATCCTGGCTTAAAGAACACAAATGTACAAATGTACTTAAATATAAGTCAAGCTGTATTCAACCACAAGTGTAATAGAATGCCAAACCTTATCACTTAAAGTAATAGTAATACACATGTCAGTTGTCAAACCCTCAGACTCTTGGAGAGAGCTGCTTTTGTGACTAAATCTGCAAAGGATAATTCATTCCTTACTAGGGGGTATGATTTCATGAGCAGAAAGCTCTAACTAGTACATATGTATAGGATAGATTTAAAGTGATTATGGAAATGTCACCGCAGGACAATGCATTATTAGTAGCCCCTCATATGTTGTATGCTGTCCCCTTATGTTTGCTGATAATTAAAAGCAGATTGGGATGTCATGGTAAGAATGAGTGCAAAATGTCCCTTTTATCATTTGCAATGAGTATGAAATAGTGTTCTTTCTGTATCCTTCAGTGATTGTTCTATTTGTGTAGGTGACAAATGACATCTTTCTCCTTGTAATGTGCCTGCAGGGTTAAATGACTTTATTATTATTAATGAGTCATTGCTCCAGCTGCCCAGAAAGAGGGAGAACAGAAGACATAAGAGATTTAGACCTAAGTAATTACAAGTGTAATTATTACCTTTCAAATTTCATTTTTACAGCAATCACAAAGTTGTTAATCAAACATGGCCCTTTCACATTTTTTGGGAGTCTCTGTTGAAGGGATGAGTAGCTACATGGTTCCACAGAGGGCAATCTGTGGCAGATTGACAAAGTGGTAGTGACAGAAAACTGCTGTGAAAAATTGGTTAGAAAATGCTGTCTAGCTATCAAGGATCCTGCAATTCAGAGGGTTTTCCAAGAAACAAACCCACCTGGGCTTCAGCCATATGGAGGAGAGTGTCCTCTTGGGGAGGACAGAAGCTGCAGGAGGGGAATCCTTTTGTCCTGTGGAGAGATGAAATGTCAGAGTTTTAAGTCTCTTGTCTGCCTTTGCACAAGGTTGTACACTGGGAGTAAGGCGTTTAATAAGTGCAAGAGATCTGAGAAGATGCTGGTCAGTTCAGGGGAATGAAAGGGTGTGACTTCCTGACTCTGCAGTAGTTATTTTTAAAATATTTCTATAATAATTATTCATAAAAACTTGAAAATCCTCCAGAACAGAATTAGATGGAGCATAAAGCTTGTCCTTCTGTAGTAACGCTAAGGGAGACACAGGAAATTTAGAAAATGGAAATGAATGTAGATCGTGTTAGGCCGTGTTGCAGGTGCAGTTAACTGGAAGTAATGCTGTTTTTCAGAATCATAAGCTGAACATGACATTGTGAAATGAAAAATCTGAGGAAAAGCTTTGGTGAAATGAGAACATTTCCTTTCAATAATATCCTTACTGCATAATGTTGGACTAGCAGATATTCTCATATTTGAAAAATCTACATGGAAATAAGGAGAGAAAATGGAAACTACTAGTTCCTATACTTTGTCCCCCAAAATTTCATATGAATCAATGCTGTCACAAAACAGGTGAACTTGAAAAAACCACTTTGATGGAAAACTGCTTTGCCAGAAAAGCTTCAGCCAGCTTTACTTGCATACTGAACTCAAGTAAACAGTTTTAATACTGTTGATCAGTCAAATGCAGTATCTAACAGCACTCAAATAAGCAGTATTACATTGGTATTTACATTTGAACATCATGAAAATATCTAGGAATATTCACAGTCAGAGTAATATTCAAAATAAAAACAAAACCTTTTTATGGTTTGTTTTTCATTCCAATAAAGAAAATGTGTATTTTTTTTTCTTGAAATGCAATTGGAGTCACAGCATAAAAGCCACAGAATATTTGAAGAATGTTGTAGGGTTTTTTGTTTGCTCCTCTACTGGTCTTTGACTTTAAATTTCTGTTTATGTATACCCGATGAAAGCAAAATTTTTTAAAACACATTTTTATTATCTACCTCTTAGGACGGCAGAGGAAAGATCTGCTACTGACTCACTTAGCATCTGTTTGTTTTATGAATTCCTTTTGAAAATAAAGATTTCATTAATACGTCTGAACTATGAACAACTGCCAACAATTGTTCAGTTACTTTAAGTAATTGCTTAGTATTCTATTTTAGATTATTTTTACTGTAAATTCAATACTATTGAAAATAATAGCTTTTTGAACTTTCTGAAAACAGAGCCCCAGTTTGGTAAATGCATTGAGAAACTTATTAAAGTGAATTAAGAGTGTAAATACTGAAAACTGAAGCAGAAATGTAGTTATTTTATCCCACACCTATCCCTTGATGCTGCTGTATGTGAGGTATCTCAAATATACCTGAAGAGGAGCTTCTCCTTGTCCTCTGTTCATTATCCTACACTCTGCTGAGGATGACTTGCTCGCCTGATCTCCTTAACTCTTGAGTGTTAGAATTCATTAGTAGAGTAGTATGAGGGTACACTAATATTTTGATGGAGGTCATTTATCAAGAATAAATGCTACTGACCTTATTCTACCTAGAAATTCTATTCCCTTATCTCTTTGAAGTTCATCTATTTTCCTGTCTCCAAGGATAGATCTTTGTTCTCTAGCCAGAGAACCACAAAAGGTAATTGATTTTTTTGATTGCAGTGTTCATAGCTTAAGCTTAAAGAATGTATTTTCTGCTGTTTCCACAGTGAGTTTATGTAGATTTAGTGATTCTTAGTTCTCTTTATGAATCTTCATGCTTTAAGTATTTAGTGATTTATAAAAAAAATAAAACAAAAACAACACAAAACCTAACCTACTTCTCTGTCCCCTTGCTTCTCTCTCTCACATCCCCCTTTCTCCCCCACCCCCCTGGCCTTAAAAAATGAGCATGATGTAATCTTCCCTGTATATTTAAAGTCCAGGTATTGTAAGCAGTAATTGTCGTCTTTTCTGAATCTTATGTATATACATATATATCTTATATATATATACATATATATATATATATATGAATGCAAGAATGCAAGTATGAATGAAAAAGGGAGAAAACTCTTTGGAAAGGTTTGAAGAAGAGAGAAAACATGTTTTGAATTATCAGTAGAAATGACTGCTAAATAAATTTAATTTTCAAATCATTAGCTTAAAAAGCTGCATTTTGACGAGTGCTGTACAAATAAAACCTCAAGCTCTTTGTATGACATTAATATAGTTTTTTTCCCCCTGTTTTTTAAGGAGAAAATATAGTAATGCACATATTTCCTTTATATAATACACTCTCTTTTTCCATTCAGTGCCTCTCAAAATAATAATAAATCCCACAGCAAACCCATATGGCAAAAGCTTCTTCTTATTGAATTAAATGAGAGAACATATCATGTTGAACTGACTCTTGATTAAATAAATAAATGAACTTAAGCAAAACATATCCATTTAATTGGTAAGGGCTCCTCATGTGCATTCCTAATGAGGCACTTGGATAAGTATTTGATCACAAAAATGGAGATATAAGTGCTACTTCAGAATGTCCAGAGTTACCCAGTATTGGTGAAATGAATTTTCTGTCAATTAGCCCCCCTTCTGTTTTAACGTGTTTGACTAGATTACTTTTTCTAATGTAACAAACATGTCTGTGGTTCTAATAAAGAGAAAATATATATATGCAGGTATTTTTATTCCAGATTTTATCTTTTTAATTCTGTTTTGTTTTATTTGAGAACTTTCTTTCTAATATTATTTGGCATAGATAGTTAAATGGTAGAAATAGTTTCTTGGCAGAAACATCCAAAGGGTGTTAATTGTCAAAAAATTGTCAAAAAAGCAGCAGGAAACAGGAAACAACTTGTATAACATTAAGGGGTGACTTCCACTTGAAGGATGGAGAGCAATTTTTACAAAACATTTGCAATCTAATCTCTTGAAGTTGATATGAGATATACTAATCCTCATAGAACTTCTGCATCATATATTTCAAGTAATGTTTAAGGATATTTAAGAAAGCATAAAACTAGTTTTTATATATGAATACACATATTTTTGGGCAGTAAGGCCTTAGGAACATCATCATATTAGAGGGTACTTAGTGAAATAAGTATTGTATTTATTGCTTCAGACTCTCTACAAATGCTTGCGGATATACTAGCATTACTATATCTTCTATTTTTGTGATCACTTTAAAAAATGGCTTTGATGAGAGAAGCTCATCTTGCAGAGAATGATATAAGGTTTTCACTGCGCTCAATACTGCTGAGATTGCCAGAGTGAGCGAGCAGCCGTGTGTCACTTAGTTGTCGGCTGGGATCAGCCCACTGCATTAAGATAAAAACAATACTTAGGAGACAGTTATTCCAAGATGATAATTGCTGGGTATCTACAACTTTCTATAGACTCTTCTTTTCCTTCCTGCAAACAATAATTTTATCTTTAGAGGCTTAAAATGAAGCTTGACACATCAAGAGGAAGAAAAATCTGCTGTGTTACAAATGTCTTACAGAAAACTCGTATTGAAAGTGTTTCCTCTTCCAGGGGCCAGCTGAAAAATCACAGCATATTTTTGCGGGATATTGGGTTTACTGCAGAAACTTTACATCAGTAGAAAAGCTTGATGTATACCACCGAAGATGCATGTGTGGGGGAAGAGATATAGATTTCACTCTTTACCTTGTCTCCAGGTCGAAGGTTATTGCTGGAGGATAAACCGTTCTTCACTGTGTAGTTTCACCTTATGTAATTGATTTGAATTTAAATTTATATTCTGTGTTAAATAATGAACTCTGTATTAATAATTAAAAAGCTTCAGCACAAATGTGAAGCAGTTAATTAAATATTAAATAAAGCACATTGTATTACTCACTATTTTAATCAATAGACTAGATTTTAGGCTATTCATTTTAGACGTTCATTATACTTTACAAGTTATGGTTAAAATTCTCATTGATAACTCAATATAAGAAACATATGTCTTTTGCAAATTAGCATATTTGTTTTGCTGTAAACAAGGCCCATACATTAAAGATCAGTAATACAGTTGGGCTGCTGAAAGAAGAGGGGTCAATACCATGCACTCTGCAATATTCTCACATGCATGTTCATTAGCATTGAGCAATAGAGCTTGCAGGTGTTTGAGGAGCTTGGTTTTTTTTCAGGAGCTTATTTTTTTTTCAGTGAAATATCTTTCTGTGGAAAACAGCAATTACTGAAACCAAACTTTTTATGAGATTGTTGCTTTTAAACAATTTCTTGGTTTTGATTAATACAAGATTGGAATTCCAGTCAGAATAACAATGAGAAGCTTAATGAAAGAGTAATGTGCCTTGTTGTTTTTTTTTTTTTTTCTTCTAAGGCTATTATTTGTGAAGGAAGGATTCACTTCACTACACAGGCGTAGTTAATTATACAGGAATTACCATATGTTCTCTCTTTGTCCTGATTCATCCTCTATTCTCTGTCTTCCTCTTCACCAACTTTCCCCAGCCATCTTTGGGAATGTTTGTTAGACTAGTTGAAGCCAGATGCAAAATACCCACATTTCCACGTGGGATTTTATAATAAAAAGCTTCACTCAGGGCAGCTTTTAGGATTAAATTCAAATTAAAAACATGGATGTTAAGATGTAACTGTGATGACTGGAATGGAAGAAGAGCCTATTCTAGCAAGCATGGCCACACACAAATATGTTATTTCCAGCATGCCTCTTGATTTCATATTCAGAATGTCTGGAGAATCAGCCTTCCTCAGAGTGTGATTTAACATGGGATCTGGGAGAGGCAAGCTCTGTATGGAAGGCTGAAGAGTAAAGGCAGTGGTGTGTCCTACTTGTTCTTTGAATAAAAAGGTTGAAAGGCTAAAACTTCAGTAATTTATTTAGGTTTCTGACTTACTGAGATATATACGGGAAATAAAATATTCATAGGAAGCTTCTCCTAAAGGGATTCTATTACAAAAGCTAAAAAAGGTATATTATAGCAGCAATTATTTAGGGTTTCTACATTCAAGCTTCTTCCTCCTGAACTTATTAAAACAGCCCAGTTTATACTAACAAACTATTCTGCCCTCCCTTTCTTATTGTTAATGTCATTTTAGTTCTCTTAACATAGCAGAGACTGCTAAATGATGTTGCCCAAGTGGCAGCTTTCGGTCACCAGGGTAATTCTGGGCTATTATTTCCCTATATTATGCTTGAATTCTTGCTTAGATTGAGTACCACATTTAGTACGTACACATGGGCAAAAGAAGGAGGGGGAGAAGGGAAGGGGGAGAGCGCAGGAGGGAACACAACCCATTCCTTAGGAGCCATTGGCTGAGAAGAGCAGTGTAAGATTGTCATCTTCATCACTCTGGTGAGTTCCTGCTGAGCAGAGAGCACTGAAAGTGCAATGGGAGCTGTTTAATATGAAACGCTTCAGTAAATGAGAGGCACTTCTGGATGCTGACAGAATAGCATTGGCACTGCAAGCCATGTATTCATATATGTGCTGTGTTGTGAAAATATGAAAAATAGCTCAGCAATGGCATAATTATGGGCAATTTGCTTAATTGCTTGCTAATTGTTGCTTGCTTTATTATGAAACAAGAGTGCTCTAAATGCAACACTGGATGGTTTGCATCCAAAATGTATCATATTCAATACTGGCTTTTCATTAAGACTTCAGCATTAAATTCAAGCACTCGATCTATATTTCATTTTTAAATTTTTCTTAATTTTTTTGAAATTGTTTTTGAAATATTTAAATATAATTTATAAGCTCCTAAGCCTGGAATGTGAGTACTTTGCTAATGAAAATTTACAATTTCTTTTGATTATTATTACATTTAATGTGGATAAAGTTGGGGATATTTTAAGGATTCTCCAGAAGCTCACACTGTTGATTGGTCAGCTTTAAGAATGTGCAGCTCCCTTTTAAAATGTGTTAAGAAATCTTTCAGGGGAGATGTGCAATTCTTAAAGTTTGGCCTAAACTTCTGGAAAAATGCTTACCATATACCTTGATCAAGATAGTCTGCTTTGAGCAGTAATTTAGACCAGATATCTTTAAAAGTCCCCTCCAACCTAAGTCTGCGTGATTCCGTAATGCAAGTGATGAATTTTGTGATCTTGTCTTAGTAGTAAACCTCCTGTTTGGTGTGGATATATGGGTATAGGGGTAGAAAAGAAAGTGTATCTTGTATATAGCAGTGTACACAGCATTACGAGAATGCTGGTAACACAGTTGTATTAACAGCTTGTCTTCCTTTGAGAATTCTCTATGAGAAATAGTCTTAAACTTCCATTATTGAGCTGGAAGCATTGAAGTATGCAGCATTATGCTATGTATTTTGTAGACAGTGCAAGAAGCACTGTAGAATTCTTCAGCTTTATTTCATATGCAAGAAGAATACTCAGCATTTGTATTTTCTATCTATACCATATATGGACTTTATAATCATAGAAAGCTACAACCAAAAGCAAACATAAAACTATCAAGTAGTATTTTTTATAATTGCTTTTACTGAAGGATAGCTACCTGACAAAGTTGAAACTCAATGTTTTAAGTGAAAATAATTATTCTTACTGAAGAGTGTTTTGACCTATAAATGATAAAGACTGCGGAACAATGAAGAAAGCCTTTTAACTATTGTGCTTTTAGTTATACTTGTCAGTTCTGATCTAAACATTTCATAAGAACTGACAGATATTTTCTTTAAAAATGTTCTTAGTTCTGAGGCAGACGGTTTAAATAACAGCTTCATTCCTAAAACAATCTGGAGTTCAAACAACACTGGTAAATTCACATGTGTATGAGTGTGATCTGTTGGATGAATTAAAAATTCTTTTATACTACTTTTATGTCACGGTTGATGATTCTCTTACATGAGAAGACGTTACTAGATACTGAATTTCACTACAGAAAACCACTATCTCTCTCTTCTGAAAATACTCAGAAATGTCAGAAACCTTCTTTAACTTGGTTGTTAGAGGCAGACTCCACAGATTTTTCTTACCAGAATACTTATGGGACTGGAAGAATAATTACCTATATTACCAATTTTGAATGAGAGAAAGGCTCAAAAGTTTTTCTTTTCACCTACATTTAGCAGTGACTTGCAAGAAGTAACTGCTACGAACAGTTGCCTGCATTAAAAGATGCAAAGCAAAAGGAAGCTTTAAGAGTACCATCTAGAAAATGCAATGGTCAATTTACACAGCATTGGATAAACAGCCTGTTGAGCACTGAACCTGACACTCGCCCAGCAGTGCTTGCATTCCTCTTCATATGGTCCTCTGGGATGCTCTGTGGAGCCAGCCTGACTCCCTCCTTTTAAGTGAGCAGCAAATGGTGGAGGGGAAGCCAGGCTCAGTGCTAGTCACGCTGACCTCATTCTAAGTTGGTAACAGAATATTTGGAAATCAGCAGCATTGTATTGTAAGTTGGCACCATTAGCAGTACACTATGCTGCTGATAAAAAGCTCTTAGCTTTGATAAAATAGGGAATTGTTAAAAATAAAATTTTTATAACTAAGGTGTAGTTTAGATGGCAATAGACTGCCAGGGCCAAGCAGCAAGCGAGAAAGATTTCAAGTGCTAATGAAGAAGGAGAATGATATGTTAGGAAAATGGAGAATGAATTTGAAGGACTGAAAGAAGCTACATTTCATGGCCTAGAAGAACAAGCAAAAAGATCATGTCTGGTGAATATTCATGAAAAAAAAAAATCCTATGTTTTCTGCTGGTTCGTTGAAAAACAGAATTATGCTCCAATGGTCATTTTTACTTCATTGTGCTAAAAAATACTGCTGGTTTTATTTATTTATTTTTAATTCCTGCCAGACAGAAGTTGTTTTGCAACCCGATTATCCTTGCTAGTAGTTTTTACTGCAGCAGATCAGTTGCTGAGATTTTCTAAGATTCCTTTAAATGCAAATACCGAGGACCTTGCCTGTCTCACAATATATTCATTGTCACACCCTTAGTTAATTTGGTTTCCTACAGCATACCCAGTCTCCTAAAAACTGCCTCAGGGCTGCACTAATGCTATAGCCTATATGCAGATGATTTAAATTAAAAACAAAACAAAACTCTTCTATCATTTTATAAAACATGTTCTCCTTTTGAAGTTACTGTAGAGGTTGATATATTTTTTTTCCTTTTTAATAAGTGCAATACATTATAAACAAAACCTGACTGTTACTGTTGGAAAAAAATAAGTCAGGCACCATACAGAAAAGTACTTGTATGTGCTAAATACTTTTTTACTTCCTGTTCTCTTGCAGCACTGCAGAGCTGTTCAGTAGAAAATGGAAGTAACTCTTCAAAATTAATGAGAACTGTATTTTTTGCATGTCACTAATTATAAGCAGTGATGAAAAATATAATTATTTTGACAATCAAGATTACATCTTGCAAATACCTACACTGAAAGATTGTGATTGCTACAAAAAATTTATCTTCTCAACAGTCTGCCAGTGCAGAATTGTTATATAATTAAACTCAAACCTCAAAGCCAAAATAATTTGTACTCGTATCATAGGATTGTGCCCGCAGTTGTACTAACGATTTGATAGCGCTTTTTCATAATATTTTTTGCTAAAACTAAAACTCATGAACAAATCCTTTATTAAGATAATAAATGAGACTGTCATCCTGAGAACATTGTTGTTCTTTGCATGCTAGCATGTTCCAAGTCTACCTAGAGCCTGGCAACTCATGATACAAAATTACTGTCATACTGATCTGTCAAGATGGTGTCAAGAATTTTTAAGTGACCTTTTATTTCTGTAGTTGCCTTATCTAAAACTTAAATGTTATGCTTTTATTGCCAAATGCTGATTTTGATTGTTTATTTTTGTTTATTTTTTTTATTTGAGCTTTAGATAATACTACAAGTATTGTAACTACTTGCTATGGAGAGCTAGTAATGCATAAGACTTATTATTTCCAAACAACTGTATTTTTCCAGCTAAACTAATTAAAAGAATTTTAAGTGATATTAGAAAGTCTTGAAATAAAAGGAACACTGAGGGATTGAGTATCAAAAATGTTTTGTTAATAAATGCAAAAATATCAGTTTCTGCAGTTTTATCAGTCAGGGGTTACTCAACACTCAGTCAAGGATGTACCTGATTTCAGTGAATTGCCTTGATCAGAAGAGAAGCAAACCTGGATAATTAAAGAGCTTAAAGAGCTTGTATATACTCAGATTTATGTCTCTAATAGCACATAGTAGGACACAGAGAGATTAGACTAATCAGGCAGTAGTAACTTTTTTTGAGTGAACTGTTTTCTCTACTGAATTATTTCCATATTTATATATCCCGCTACCCATCAAAACTGGATTAGTATTTCAACAGTAAGGTGCCAAAGCTTTGTCAGGATTACATTCAAACATATGGAGACAAAATGACAGGAGACATGTAGAAATGCTAATAATAGGGCAAAACAACATTTATAAACAATCATTTCCCTAACAGGCAGATAAAATGTACAGTGTCCTTCAGGAGAAATAATCAAGAATATAACATTAATGAAACAAGAAACCAATTGACTACTTACAAGTGGTAGACTTAAAAAAAGATGCATCCTGTATTTTGGACAGCAGCATTATGTATTTTAATGTCTTAAGGAAAAACTAAATCCATTTGTATTTAGATGTAATATGGAAATATGTACTTATGCTTTGTAGTTTACACAGATTTCAACATTCAAAGTAAAAACAGAACATTAAATTAAAGCAGTAATACAGCATCTGTTTGCAAACAAAGCTCAAAAGATGAGAGGCTCCTACTCAGAACTCATATTACAATAAGTAATTTGTAGCAGCATGCTTTCTGTGCTAGTTGTTAGCCAGAACCCATTTCTAAAGATTATCTTCATGAAGCTAGATATTAAAAATACATACATAGCTTTTATCACAGGAAGGATAGTCTTGAAGTTTTGTGAAAAAACACAATGAAATATCTAAACAGAGACTTTTCCTCTCTTCTGACATATTTTAACTCCATTCATAATAAGATAATATAAAATTATTACATAGAATATGAAAAACACTTCAAGGGATGATTTCTAGAATTTTAATTACATTAATTTGAATGTACGCCGCATAGTAAAACCACAATCATTTAAATGAAATTGATCAAAATTGTTTATGTACTGAAAATTATGTGTTTCTCAGTTAGTAGTTTACTTGGCCTTTGAACAAATTATCATTTCTGTAATCCTTTTCAAGAGCACAAACCTTGCATCTACTCAAGAGCTCTGGCTCGATTACTTGTAAACTACAGAGGTTACAGCTTTTCTTGCTATTACCTTTTGATTTTTTCAAGGTTTCCAGTATTGAATGCATCAAGAAATCAATTCTCTTTAAAATAACTGTAATGCTGTCTTTCATACTTAAACTTCTTTAGTGCATCTTTGAAACCAATGTACCACCTTTGGATGTGTATCCAAATTAAATTTGTTTTTTCCTTAAATGGAGCAAAAAAAAAAAAGAAAAAGAAAAAAAAGAAAAAAAGAAAATCCAGCGTTAAGAGCATATTTTTAAAATCTAATTTTAAGCTTATTTTTTTCATGAATGCAAATATATAGTATTGTAATACTAGATTATTGTAAAGCTTTTAGCTTTATTATTAAAGGGACGATTTTAGAAAGTAAAAACATCATTAAGTAGACCATAGAAGAGCTTTAGTTACTTGGGCTGTAGTGGTGTTATCATCTGTTCTTAAAATGCTAACATTTTTTCTGATGCTTGCCAATGACACTACTGCAGGCCTCCAAATTGAAAGCATCTACATGTTCAGTTAAGTCGCATAACTGCAGGTATTTTCTTTCCAAAGTACATCCTTTGTTGTAGAACTGGGATTGCTTTCTTAACCTTCATTCCCTATGTACATCATTGTTCAAATCTTTTGATGATTTCTTATCTTTTTCTGTCCTCCCAGCTATCGAAGTAAATCTCCAGAAAGCCCTGGCTGAGGCCTCTGAAACCTGCACGCAGGAGTGTCTCATCCTGGGCCATTCTGACAACTGCTGGATGCCACCTTCTTTGACACAGTATCAACAATCCAACACACCTTTGCCATCGTTTGGATTCCAGCAAAGCTGGGGCCGAGGAGCCAGGTCTGATGGACGACACACTCTTGGGAGGCCCCTTCCAAAGGATGACAGTGACAAAGGCCAAGGTGGGCCCAGGCCCCAGTTCTACAACACCTGTGAAAGACACTGCACCAGTGAAGATCCTGTCAAAGTCATCCCTCTGGCAAACTTTGCCATGTCCCACCAGGCAGCAGTGTCTGGGAGTAGCACTACGTTTATCCATGAGCACCAGCTATAAATGCATATCTGACAAATCAGCTATTTCAGGCTTTAAGGTGTTACTGTATATAGTCACAGCCTAACACTGCTCTTAGTGCATATACAAATTTGTTAGGCTTGTGAATATTTATGTATATAGAATCCTAAATTTGAACTTGAAAAGCTAAATCCTTAGGACTCAGTTAAAGAAAATTCACCACAATTCTTGGTAAAATATATAAAATGGGAAAGAAAATTCACAATCCAGAACCAATCAAAAGAAAACCATAAAAACCTGCTCATTTTCTTATATGGGTCTATATAGTGCAAATATCTGCTAGCAGGTCTTCCTCCCTGTTGAAAGCAATTTCTTAGTACAGCTTAGGAAACATTGCAGTAACATAACTTACCAATTTTCTTCTGTCTTCATTGTTATAATTTATAGGGTATTCATAGATTTCACCTTCCATTTGCTTAGCAATAGAGACCAAGTGGTCAATTTCTTTTTTGGTTACCTTACACAATATAAAAAGATATACTTGGGAAGGATGGTGTACATTTTTACTGAAATTTACTTTTCATGTAATTGAGAAGGAGAATGTACTCAAAGACATGACAACTGCTTTTGATTTTAATTTTCAGTGGTTGAATCTACAGGTATTTATTCTTTGAAAGAATGCAGTAGATGAAATAGAAAGCTTTTAACTAGGCTTTTCTGTGTGAAATAGACAACAGGACAGGATACAATATAGATCCAAAAATATTACAAGATTTTTTTTTCTAAGATTTTCCTTTCTACAATAATAAAAACAGTATAATGCATATGCTTTTCAAGCTATAAGTCTAATTTTTATTTTTTTTTTATCTTGCAGAGCTTGCTTTGGCTACTGTTCCTGTTAGTTGAAAATTACATGGGCACTGCTGAAATCAGTAGGAAACTGGGGTAGTTTTTTGGCTGATGTCTTATTGTGGCTTTAAGCTACTGGTGTTTAAAATAGTATTATAGTGATGTATATGTTTGTTTTACAGCTATAATCAATCACCTATTGCAAGTGTTCAGTAAAAGGTTAGTGATAATATTAGTTACTTCACCCCAAACTTATAAGATAAAGGAGTAGTTGTCATTGTAGCTTAGTTTATTATTAGAGAATCACTGACATTTCTCAGCAAAGAAAGAGGAATCCGGGTAATGAGTGCTGCATAACTATAATTACAAACACACCCCAATCATATTATTTGACAAAGTCTCAGGATGATTCTCTGTAAAGATCAGGATTTTTTTTTCAGTGTTTTGTGCGCTGGATGATATAATAGTAGCAGAAATAAAACTAGTAAATTCTATAGTGGATAAAATGGAGATTCCTTTCTTCAATTAAAAAAAAAAACCACCACATTTTCCTTTTAGCAGTTTGTTGCTGTTTAACCATCATCATTTACAGTGTGTACACACCAAGATCTTTTTCCTTAACAAACCGCATAACTTTGTTTAGTTTTATTACTACATTAAATGAGACAATTGAAGTTGCGTGGAGGGAAATTTGAAAGTGTATGAATATTTCCTATGGATAGAATTCTATGTAAGCTTCATACTGTAACTTACGTGTAACATAAAAATAAAATTAAAAAAAAAAAGGAGTGTAAAAATGCTGTAATATTAGCTGCTTGTAAAATTTACAGAAGTTCAAGTTGTTGAGGGTTTCCAATGAATGCTAAAAGAGCTTCTATTATGTGCCCAGCAGGTATAAGTAGCTTTATATATTGTTGTCCCCACTGTAAATCTATTCAAATCATATTTACATTTTATGTGCAAAATAAATAATAAAAAAAAAAAAATCACTTTTAATCTACTGATAGGGTTTAATTAATAAACATCAGATTATCTGACGATGTACTTCTGGGTTTTTTTGTTTGTTTGTTTGGTTGGTTTTTTTGTTAATGTAATTTTCAACAATGTTTAGAAAAGATGTGGCACACTGCTTTCCGGTTGCATGTAAATCCTGGGGAAAAAAAATAACAGTCCTTTGGCTACTGACACACAATGGTTGATACAGCTCATTTTCAGTTCCAGGACAACTAAAAATTTGACAAATTAATTTACACCTAATATATACAGAGCCATTTGTTGTTTGCTTTGGAGACATCATAGTTAGAAAAATTCAGCAGGCCTTTTCAGGGGTATACAAAAAAGCTTATCTGTAGTTTACACAGCCTTACCAAACACATTAATTGTGCAAATTTAGAATAAGGCTGGCATATAATACTTCCTATTGTAAAAAGGGGACTTTAGTTTTTATTGTAGAAGTCTGCTATACCAAGTGTGTATAGAATTGGCAGCTGCATTTGAAAACTCATTTTTTTCCTCTCAGCATGTCTTTTCTGACAGAATATTGTACTTGAAATTTATTGGCAAAGCAATCCATTCCTGGAGTTTTGCTATTTTCATAGGAAAAGATAAAGACACTAGAATTATATTTTTTCAGAGGCAGAAGAACAAAACAAAACAAACAAAAAGTTCAGCAAATGATTTCTAAAAGGAAAACAAACAAAACAAAAAGAACCCCACCAAAACAAATGAACAAAAACCAACAAAAACCCCAAGAACAACTGCTTAAACAAGAAGAATTGTAAAGATGAATCTGATAATAGGAAGTGTTAAATGTCATATCCAGGAAATCATGTTATGGTATTGTAAAATTCTGTCATCAAGATACATAACACTTAATTGTAAATACATACTGTATCAGGAGTTAAATGTTGCTTTCGTTTTTACATATTATATATCTAATATATAAAATTATGCATTGGAGGCAACATTTTTTTTCTGAGAACTGTTCAAGTGTCATGTCAGTATCCAGAGGAATAACGTTACTATAGACTCATTACACATCTTGCCATATATATAAGTAATTTATCTAGTGCATAGGCTGTATATTTTTGTGTAATTTTTTTAGTCACTTAACTTATTTTATCTTACTTGTGTGAATTTGTGAAGAAAACGATCCTATATACAATATACAGTAAAATGGTAGTTACATGATTAGATTTGTTTCATACAGTGTAACAATAAAGGAAAACCTTTGCCTTCAAAGTAATGTGTCACACAGTCTAGCCTAGATTTTTTTTCCAAACTCAGTACATGCTTGTTGCACTTCCGACTACTGCATTGAGAATATAAGTGGTAGCAGCAGAAAGATAGTTTTTTGATGATGTAAAATATTCACGTGTAAAAAAAAAAGAGATGAACTGAAGTCAAACTGTTCATAGTAATAAAAAAAAAAAGCCAGTTCTTTGTTTTCCTAAACTGTGCTGCATAACTTAATTCTGAAGGAAGAATATTTAGGCCCGTCTACTTGGCCAAACAGAGGCTGCAGAGCACCTGCTCTCTCAGGGCTATGAGCTAGTGGGATGCAGGTCATTTAGCTAATTATCATGGCAATGAGCCCATGCTAATAGGACCTGAGGGCTTACGAATGTTAGTGTGCTACTTCGGTTCAGGCAAAGTTAGTTAAGCAGTTCTGAATGCAGCCAGGTCTTTTTTGTCTGGCACAGGGATGGAGGCTCAAAGCCACTTTGTATCAGGTATTTATGTACCGTATATAGATATGTGGGTTTTCAGTTTTTGTTTTTTTTTCTCCCTGGGAGAAGTGATAGGTTATTCTGTTGTGTTCTGGGCAAACTCTAATCCAGTGAGGAACCACTTCAGCCTCAAATTATCATTGTTATGCCTGCTTCTAGCATGGTTGAGCAAGACAGTTGACTTAAATAATTAAGTCATTAATGGTTGATTAACGCAAGGTTGTTTGATTCAAGCTTATAAGGT
The DNA here is from genome assembly GCA_016647715.1 of Pavo muticus. Taxonomy (NCBI): domain Eukaryota; kingdom Metazoa; phylum Chordata; class Aves; order Galliformes; family Phasianidae; genus Pavo; species Pavo muticus. The sequence continues at coordinate 432,024 of JACDJE010000113.1, read as the reverse complement.
TTGAGTTTGAGAAAGCTTGATCATTTACACTTGATTTTGTTCTTAACAATTTTAGCTCAAGTTTTGCTTTTGCAGCTTTAAAGCTACTCCTTATTAAATAATCATTTATTACATGATTACACTGCAGTCTACTTCCGTTATTTAATTAGATAAGTAAAAAGGGAGGGATTGGTTTGTGCAGACACAGAGCAAAGTTGAAGGCAAAGATTTTATTTGGTATATGTAGGAAAATTGTGTATAACATGTTATCCCTAGTGAAGAAAAGAGACTGACAATTTCTTGTAAATATCTGGGTTTGTATTTCTGGGAAATATCCCTGCTCTATGGCATACTACAGGATCTGAGAGTGAGCAGTGTATGTCTGTGTATTGAAGCAGCCCTAACCATGCTTTACAAATCGTGCAGTTGGACACCATATATCATTGTCCAGCAGCTTTTAAAGTTCAGTAAATTTGCAGTAGTTCTATTTCAGGTTTCTGTACAGCATGTTGTCTTGTTAATTACAATGTTTATTAATAAACTAGATCCACAAAAGCAGTTTTCTCCTTTGCACTGTCTTCTTTGAGTTTCTGAAACACAGATTTTATTTATTTATTTTTTAAAGTATTCCTCCACCTATGCTTCCTTCATTCCCTGCTTCCCATAACTCATTTCTTTGTGAACCCCCCGACTGTGAAGAAGGAAAAGTTAACTTAGCTTGCATTTGCTTCACAAAAGTGAGCAGCAAGCTTTTGATGGGCAGTGGAAATATTCACAATTCAATGTGTATAACAGTCTAGCTTTCTACTATCAGATATATTTTATGCTTCTCTGTTGCTTCTTTTTGTACAAACCTCCACCTTCTACTATGCCTCTGGTATGCTTATTTATTGAAAATCATTATAATCTGGAGGTTGGAATGTTTCTGGTTTTGTATTGTTAGACCATGAGAAAATGAGCTATTTCTGATTGAGAGAACATGATTAGTACGTTGTTGTTGAGGTGAAGGGATAAACCTCTCGCTATGGATATCATCTAATGACAGTCAACTAGCAGTCAAATGAGAAACGAAGGAAATAATGTTTCATGCATTTTCTGTATTATTTAATATTTTAAAAAGAACTTCTGATAGTTCTCTTGACATCAAGGCAGTAGTATCTTAGACACAATTATGACTTTGGAAGCACAGATTTCTTGTCTGTCTGCTGAACCACTCTCAAGAAAAAACATGCTCAGCCTACAAATTAAACCAAACAAAAAAACCCAAAAAAAGAAACAAAAAAAACCCCCATACTATATTAGAAGAGAGAAGGCTTCCGTGGCTTGGATCATAAATTCTCAAGCAGTAGTGGTTTGGAAGGGCAAACTCAGGAAGCAATGAAACTCGAATTTCACAGAGCTATTATAAGCCAGTTTTAAGAATAATAGAGCAAGACAAAAATATGCAGTATCTGAACATTTGCATAATTTTAGCATTGGTGTGTTGCAAAACTGCAGCAGGATTGCAGAAGTAATGTTCCCTGAGAATCATCTGTTTTCATTCCTTCTTGTGGGCACAAAAGAATACATGGTACGCTTCTCTGGCCGTGCTGGAAATAACTGAATCCCAGATATCTGTTGGGTAACTCTATAGGGTGCAGCGTTTTCACCAAAGTGCTGCAGCACTAAGGGCTGATACAGTGTTCAAAAGCCTTTAAGACAGACTCCAAGGCTTCCTGCTAGGAGGTCTTCCAGCAAGGTAATTGCTTGCTAGAATGTACAAAGGGATTTATTTAAAGAAGAACATGGGTTTACCAGTAGCAGGCAATATTGGAGGTGTGCTGCCTATGTGATCATTTAGCACTTTCTTTGCCTTTTCTTCAAGTTTCTTTCAGGTATGACATTAGAATTGAGCTGCAGTTTGATTGAATAGCAGCTAGCTCCTCCTTAGAACGGGTAAGTATCAAGTAGAAGAAGAAAATGAGCACGAAGCTAGTTTCTACAGTGAACAAAAAGCAGCTCTCTTCCTTTGTGTGGTGGTGAAAGTCAAACTTACAGAAGGTACATGTAACTCTACTTGCAAATAACAGGTATTTTTCTAAGATGTAATCTTTGTCTTTGGTCCTTGCATTCACGATCCAGCATGAAAATAAATCATAACTGCAATGAGACTGGTGGTCCATTTTTTCCATTTCCATTTTTTATTATTTTAGTGATATAAAGATATTTTGATGGTGCTTAATTTCATGCTTAAAGCAGAAGTTCTTATAGTAAATGCATTTGTTATCTGAAATTTGTCTTCATATTTAGGTCTAAGTAATTATTTTCTCAGAAGTTTAAATCTGAAGGTCCATGCTTTTTGGATAGCTTTTGTTTATGACATTGATGTGGCCTCTTCTTAAACATCTACTCTCTCATAGGAATTGCCTCTGTAAGCAAAAATATGTACACCTATGAAAGAGACACAAATGAGATGTCTGGAAGCACTGTACTAGACTTCAACCCATAGCTTAAAGCCATCAGTAGTGATGTGCTCTAGAGCAGATGAGTAGGATGTGCAATCAAAAATACATCTTCTACGGCACGAAAATGAAGTTATTCATTGCTACTGCAGCTGTTACATATGTAGTAAAATAGCTGATTAACATAATTAGTTTAAACTAAGATAAATTGTTTTTAACCTGTATTTAGCTTGGAGTTGTTGTTTAGTTATGGGACATGGTAAGACTCTGTGCCCAAAAGCTTGTCTATGTTTTTTGAGTATCAGCTGTTCCATAAATACAATTTCTGCTTCTCTGCTGTGTAGAACTTCAATGTACAGACATAGGGAATTAAATAAACTGTTGTATAGTTCTCTGAAGGATAATCAAACAGAAAAGTTAAAATCAGACTGAACAAAATGAAGTGATTGTAAGTGGGTAAGAAAAAAGGTGAATATTTTGAATAGGAGAAATACTATCAAGAAAGAGGCAAGTAGATAAAATGGTCTGTACAAAAATATCTGTTAACATCAATAGAATTAACATCTTTAGACGCTGACATAATTAGAATGTGTTTAGGCCTATTTGGACCTTTGCACCAGGTAGGCCTACAGGTTCATTTCTAGTGAATACAAAGTACCTCTTCCCATTGCTGTGCAAGAGCTAGTGCTTTCCAGTTATTCTAATGGAATATGGACCTTAGAGATTTGAATGTTAAAGTTAAATGAGAAAATAAAGGTATATAACTGATCTACACATAGATAAACATACTCTCAATTTTATTTTATTTGCTTTTGAAGTTCCTCTTCTATGTATATGGGTCAGATGCCATCACTGAGCATCTCACTGATTACTATTTATAATGTGAGAATACTCATTATATTATGTAGGTGTGCACAAAGTCAAAGCTGCTTGTCTTGGCAGATACAAGTTGTTTGTTTGTTTTTAATTGCAGCAAAGACATTTAGCACTGTGCTTTCCTGGTAACATAGGAAACAATACAAGACCTTGGCATCTAAAAAGATTAGACTGTCTGAGCTGACTGGCTCATAAAAACTATGCTGCAGAAACTGGCAAAGAAAACAAGTCTCTGAAATTCTAAACAAGTATTTTAAAGGCAGCAAAGTAATATAAAGGGTCATATTTGCTGCTTATGTGCTTCAAATAATGTATCACGCAGTTATACCCGTATTAAAAAAAAAATGCACAGCAAAATGTGTTTAAAAAGCCTTTTTGTTAGTTGAATTTGCTGTCTTGCAATGGTTACACACAATCGATCTACTAGGATTTTTAAATGCTTTTTATCAGATTTCATCCTATTGAATCACAAATGTATATATGCATATATGTTAATGTAATACTACTGAATATTAAAGAAAAGATCAAATTTTCCTATCTAAAAGCTGTCATTTCAGTCTACAAAAGGCAGTTATTTAAGCCTATTGTTGTTTTGGAAGTACTTGTCTGAAATTCCTTCAAAATATGCTACTAAAATATGCAGAAAAGACCAAGAAAATGCTAATATTGAAGATTTATGCTGTGAAATTTGGGTGAATTTGCATATAACATTTCCTAAGATACATGAAATGTAATGAAAATTCAGTAATGTTAATAATGCTTCCTCTACGAAGAACACCTGATGTTAGTAAAGAGAGTACATGACAGTAATTACAACGAAAGTAAATCTAGGCAGTAGGCTAAATAGAAACAAAGATACAAATGTATGTACACATTTGCCTATTACATACAGGAAAAATGTATGTAGTTTTTCATAATACTTATAATTAGGCACAATAACTGAGGCAGACACATCACCCTTGATTGTAGGGATGTGTTTTCTAACCTGGGTTTTGGGAAAAACGTACCTGCAAGGATAATTCCTTCAACTCTGAAATTTCAGAATCTGTGTGTACCCAGTTGATGAAGGAAGAAAGTTAGAATGATATATGCCTTTATATAGCTAAAATCAGATGTACAACTTTTTATGTAAATACTAGGCTTTCGATACTCAATATTCTAAGTATGAAAATTAGAACGACTTATCAGCGGCAAATAAAACAAATCCAGCCCGCCTCTTCTCCCACATGCACGGCTACTAAGCTCTTCAGAATAGTTTTTGCTTGCCAGGATGCACCTGGTTGTGTTTTGTCTTTCATGCCAGCTTCCTGTCAGAGGGCTATAGAGAGGCTGACATTTGATGTATGCAAAAGAACAAAGAATAGGTTTTGCATTAAAGCCAAGTTGGCAAATATTTTTGTTTCCTGTGACAAGTTTTGCTTAACTAGCACAAGAGCCAGCCATGCAGAGAAGTGTGCTCCTATAGTGCAAAACAGAATCTATTTAAGAAGGTAAGAACAGTTGCTGGGTTTTCACTTCCCTTTCTTCACTCTTTTGCTAAATGCTGCATTGGCACGTCACTTTCTTTTCTGTGACAAGTCTTTCGGAAAGCTAACAGGGAGCCAACTGTGCTTAGGCATGTGCACCTGTACCATAGAGAAACCAAATGAAAACATTAAATAATGTTTCCCTTTATGCAGGAGAAACATCAACAGCAAAAAGATGCTGCAAGGAGCACTGCCACAATACAGGAAAATTCATAGATCTGTCTCTTCATGAGAAAAGAAAATTCTTACCAACTGGGAAGAGGTGTCTCAGTGTTGTTGATTTTTTTTTTTTGTGTTTACCTGTTTAAGTGCTTATATCTGAATAACGTCTGGCTGCAACAGACCAAGAAACAATTAGGTCAGCTTGTCCTCGGCACTGGCTGGTCACATGAATGAAGGCTATATGCAGGGAACTAGCACTTCAGTGTGAAGGACATACTGGACCGACTTTGGTGACATCCCTGGCTCTCTTTTACTTGGAAACCTCCTGCAACTTGATCATCCACGTTGTACAATCACACAAACCTGGCAGTGCCATTTCTAAAAGGAAAAGTGATAAAATCTATTTTCCAGCAAATTTTTTCAGTATTCAGTAGGTCCTTCTATGCATATTTCAACCTCATTTCTCACTTAGGTTTCACAAGTTTTCTCCAACCTGCACCACTGGTTTTGACAATTTATTCCTCATTTATAAGTCACTGTATGCTGGACTTTGCCAACACTGTGTGCTCTCCCTGTCTTCAAGACTAAGTTGCCATGTGTCTATAACTTAACAGCAGCTGGCTTAGTCTGCCTGACATGCTTAAGAGGTGATGCTAGAATTGGGATTTGTTTTCCAGGTTTGTCAACTTTCTGCTTTCTAGAAAGGCCTTCAAGTCAGGAAATTTCCTGAAACATTCTAAAAGATCATGGGTGGCTGTAGTTGGAAGCAACTTAAAGTAGTAGCAACTTTAATAACGCCATTGGTAGAAATTTATGAGAAACTTACAAAGCCAGAAAATTTGAGGCAGGTACAATGGTGATTTCAGACTGTGACAGATAAGCATCTTTAGTAGAATTCTTCAAAACAGATGACCTCAGATGTACATTCAAACATTAGAAATGTGCACAGGTAATTAGCAGCATGGATGTTGGTAAGCAGTAAATGGCTAGTTCAGTTGAGTATGATTATACACAGTAGTGTAAACAGGAATTGCGGGTTGTTTTATTTATTTGGTATTTCTACATCATTTACTCTACATTTTCTCCTCAGCTTTAGTCTTTGTATCACAAACATTTTAAAAATCCTGGAACATACTCCTCTTACTATGACTTGGTTCACCTCTTTTTTAAGTTCTCCCAGTTTTCTCTTGTTATTGTATTCTAGAGTAATTTACCTGTGATAACAGAAATGAACCTAGAAAATATAATGGAGTTTTCCTAATCTTCCAAAGTTTGCCTTTGGATTCAGTGATCTTGTGGGTCCCTTGAAGTGACCACAGATCCAGACATACTTCTAGTCTCCCCAGGTAGGGCATTTCTTATGTGCTTGGGCAGGCTGTCAGGGACACCTGGTCAATTAACAGTGCTCACAGCTCACTGGGACTGATCATGTCTCTCAAGAGCCACTACTTTAGTATGTCTGTAGGCATATGGCATCTCTTCAAAAGAGTTTCTACATAAGCATATGTTTTTTAACACTTTTTCTCCTCCTTTGAATGCGAGCTTTAAGGTCTTCAGACATTTCAGCTGTGATTTATTTTCATTTGACCTAACTAATATTACTTGTGGTCCTAGGAATTTTCTTTGGCCTTTGCCCACTGCAATTTTCACACAGTTTTCGAGAATTCAGAGATATTTCATAAAAGTACTCAAAACTGTTCTCCAAACACATACTCATTATGGTGAAGACATAGAATACTACTGCCTCTTTGTCTTGTACAGTATGGAAGTCAGTGCTGCAGCCACCTATTCAACACAGGTTACTCACCCTTCTGCATCATCAAGATTGTATTTTTCCTCCCTGAGAAATAGCAGTTATAATAGACTATTTTCAAAATGACAGCTTAAGTGGCTTCATGGTTCCTTAATCTCTATTCAGAAGTCTTGTCTCCCTGCATATTTTTATTGCTTTCTTCAAAAAGCAGCTTGTGAGAAAGGTAATACATTATTAATGCTACGTGCCATCAAATAAAATAAATACTCACTTTTTGAAGAACCTGATCCACTAATCAAGATTAAATGAATGCATCTGAATTATTCAAAGAACCTCAAATAGTGCAACTTGTACTCAAATTGAATATAGTGAAGAGAATATTCACAATATAACAAAAAGAATCTCTAGTAATATTAACTACTCAATTTTCACAACAGGAAATGGGATTGTTATATTTATTTTTAATTAGTGCAAATACTTTGCCCTTCTTGAAGGGCAAAAAGTCCACGTTAAGTTTCTGCACTTTCCTACATTTACCATAATGAAATAGCCTTCTAAATAAACGTTTCAGTTCATAAGAACAAAGTTATCCAACACAGAAGAGATTCTGATTTTATTCCTTGCTGTTTCTGTGATCTAATGTTTAGTTCTCGAGATAATTAATTCTTCCTCCTCAATTTCATTTTGCCCCCTGAACACGTACAGAGTTTCCTAGTATTTTGTCATCTGTGAAATCTTTTCAAGGGAGAAAGAGGAAGAAGTGATCAAGAAGGCGCAAATATTATCTTTCAACGTATGAAAAGTAAGAGCATGGTACTTCAGATATACTCATAGTGGCTGACTTCATGTCACCGAGACTGATAAGCTAAAGAGCTGCTAGAATAGTTTTAACAATCTTTATGAAATTAGAATTTTGATTATGCAAACCTGAAAGCTAATGTTGAAGAAGCATATTTTAGACATCCAAATATGACTTATTGCCATACGCTACAATATAGATCATGTAGCTACTTTTTAACAAAAACAACCACCCGGAAGTTGTATACTTTTAAATGTGCTTTGAAGATTGCATGTCCAGCTGGGAGACTGAGATTTGGCAGACATGTCTAAATCCACGATCCTATGCCAAGAGATGCCACATTTATGCTCAGCTATACTGGTAAGTTTGAGAACTCAAAACTGATCCGATTCCGATTGAGATCAATGGGTTGTTTCCACTGAATTTAGTGGCCATATGTTCAAACCAAACGTGGTTTGTATTTTGTGACAAAGAGAGAATTTTTTCATCTCAGATGCTGTTTTCCCAAGAGGAAAGCTACAAGTTGGAGCTATGGGATTTACACATAAACCCCTTTTGTCTAGTCCTGAAGGAAAAAAAATTCTCCAAACATGCCTGTGTTCCCATTAGCTTTATGTGCTGCATCTCTGGAATAAAGATATCTTATCTGCTTGTATTTCAAAACATTGAAGTAGTCCGCAATATCTTGAAGAAAGGCATATTCTTCCTGGAGTATATTCAAATTTTCTTCAGACCTTAATCTGGAAAATTGAAGTCTTTCTATATTGTTTAACTGAAATGTAAGAAAGAGCCACTTAAGAATTAATATATTTTTCTACCCAGTTTTGATAATGTTGAAATGCATATTTTGGTATATTTTATTTAAAATATTTTCAGTAGGTAAGTGATACCTATTTATCTATATACATACACAAAAGTACTTTTTCATTATAGTGTAAACCAGTCAAAGCAAAGCCAGAGAGAATGTATTTGTCAAACCTTGCATTCAATCTAATCTGTTTTTCCACCGATGCGTATTCATCATAAATCTAGCAAAACATGCTGAAATGCATTGAAAGGACAACCTCAATAATGCCAGTAGATTTATGTGGTAGCAAGACTAGATTTTAACAGCAGCATTACTTTCCATTTCTAACCTGTGATAAAACTTCTGCTGCAGTTTGAGAGAGTTATCTGACAAAACATTTTCTTGTTTCAAATATAGGAGGCAGGTGAATGATTAAATTGGCGGAATGCTACAGATAAAATGTCAGGCACATTCTTTATCCAGGTGATTTTTCTTAATGTTTCCTTGAAAGAAATACAGATCATTCCAATTAAATCTTAAGTCCTTGCTCCATGAACTTTTGCTTGGGGCTGGAATTTACAGGAGCTGAGACATCAGAACAAAACCTCACTGAAATCCACCAAAAGATTTTCATTAACTTTTGTTGGGCCTTGAGTCATATACTAAATGATTAAGACTTCTTTCATAGAAGTGTAAAATGTATAATTTTTTCCTAATTATTATTATAGGCATACCTGCTGTATTAACACTTGTCGAAAAATAACAGCACTATTTAGTAAAAGCTGTTTAGAATTAACATTTACATTGAAGATTAGTTCTCTTTTTTCTTAACTTCAGTATTTGGGAGTATGTTGGTTGCCTTGCTGTTAGTACTCTACATGTTGTCATTTTCTTTTCAGACTATTATGCTGAAGATAAAATAAACAATTCATTTCCTCTGTATTTTTATACAGAAATACATCTTCAGAAAAAATTACAAGTGTAGTAAGTCTTTCAGAGTGTTATGGTATCTTCTTATGCAGTGATTTTCAGCATTTAGCAGATGCTTGTTGAATCTCTAGTAAAGGCTGAATAGGGGAGCTATACAGAAGTAGCTCTGCCTGGAATAAGTAGTGGCTGCCTGGCAGAGAACCATCTTCTAGGATGAATTTGGTGAATCCTGATTATGTAAAGGTTTTGGGAGGGATTCAAAATCTAGTAGAAATCATTTCTAAAAAACAATTTCTTTTTAAGTATAATATAGAGATCACAAGGCATTGATAGGGCATAGGAAAAATATTTCAGCCTCCTGTCTTATCAGTCAGTCATAAAGTATAATTGACCAAGCCTCACAACATGGCATGAATCATTAGGGTGACTTTATCTTGTCTTCACTCATTTCTTTCCTGTTATATCTCACAGGTCTGAGATGGGCAGCTATTTTTAATACTGAAAGCTCTCATATGTCATGTCCCATATGAACTAATACTCTTTGCCATCTTATTCAACATCTGTCAGATCAACAGTGGATAGCATGAGGTGTTCCAGGTTCAAATACTAGTGACAACTGACGATAGAGCTAATCTATCAGGAGCAAAGAGAGCACCATTCAAGTCCTTGAGTGACTGGAATGTCTGCACAGATGAGAAGCCATTGTCTCAGGACTCTCAGAAAACCTAATATTTGAACCTTTTCTCAGAAGCAGACGTAGCTGCAGCACAGCTTTGTCCAGCAAAGCTTAGATATTTTCAAGGCCCACATTTATCCTGCAGTCATAGGTTCATTTGGTCCTGTCACTCAGTCACAAGATGTTTAAGTGGCAATAAGCTCATCGGTAGAGTAAGTAGAAAATTATGAGGGGTCTCTAACAGGCAAAGAGGAATTAATTTCTCATCAAAGAACTAGACCAAAACCAGCAAGAGCTCAAGGCACACAAAAGGAGGTGGCTCTTCATGTGGTTGCAGTTCACATCCAGCATTTCCAGGCACCGCTTAGAGCTTAATCAGTTCAAGAGACACAATGAATTACCAGAAGAGAAATTCTCTGTGTTATTAAATGTCATTCCCAACCAACAAAGTCAGCTCAGGAACAGCGGAATCTCCAAATGTCGGGAGAAAGCATTGTACCTGCTTCAGCATTTTCCTGATATCGTGCCAAGGTGTACACCCAGTGGGCTCATCAGACCTTTGAGTTTACTGGCTACCAGCTCTCATAACATTCATATTCAATGCCATTCCGTTGTTTTATCTACTTGACTTTCTTTTTCTGCACTGCTGCTTTTGATTGCTTCTGGAGTCCGCGGAGTCTGTCAGTGGTGACTGATTGCTAGCTGATTTCTGATTGGTTGGTTCTTCAGTGAGAGATGTCTTCAGGCTGGTCATTGGCTGCTGGTTGCTTGCTTGGTTTGGTGGCGACGTGTAGACTCATCTCTAGCAGTGAGCAGCCGCCTGCTCTGCAGGCACATGAGAGAGGGCTGGAAAGTGCCCTCCGGAGGGGTTGCTGAAGTGCTGGTGCCCACTGAGGGGCTCAGCTCCCAGTATGGCTGAGATCACACTGTCTGGGAAGCAGAGAGGGCTCAAGGCCTCCCCCCAGGCCCCTTGAACTGTCTTGAGCAGAGTTGCATGTTCTGGCCAGGTATGTGGGGATGAAAATGCATCTTTCAGACTTGAAGTTTACTATAGAAAACTTTGAAAAAATAAAACCACCTCTGCTCTAGTTATTTTTATGATTTGGATTTCCTTTTTGTTGCTTACCATCAGGGCTGTGCTACGTTACTGTTACAGATCCTTGTTAAGGATTCGAGTCTGTGTGAAAAGGAAGATCACCCTGAAGGGCTGACACTTAATACTGGCTATGGGCTGATCTTTGGCTGTCGTGGCCTCTTTTCTTGTATTTAGGAGGGTCAGAGAAATGGATTTCTCCAGCATTAGGAAATGAAGGCTAAGGGATGACCTTGTTGCTGTCTACAGCTACCCAGTGTACAGATGCAGAAAAAGGGCAGAGGCAGACTCTTCTTGGAGATGCATAGAGAGGACAGATTAGGAAAAAAAAATGGAAAAAATTGAAACACAGGATGTTCCAAGTAGGAATGAGGATTTATTTATCACCGTATGATAATCACATGCATCAGTACAGGTTAGGACATAACCTGCTGAAGAGGAACTCTGCAGAGAAGGATCGAGTGCTCTTGGTGGTCTACAGATTGGCCATTAGCCAGCAGTGTGCCCTTGTGAGCCAGTGATATTCTGGGTTGTGTTAAAAAGAGCATAGCCAGCAGATTTAGACAGATGGTCCTTGCCCTCTGCTCTGCCCTGGTGAGGCCAGGCATTTTCTTATTTCTTTATGTATATTTTTCTCATGTTAAAATATGCATTTTTTAATTGTTTGACAACAAAAGCAAACCATTTTGTTCACATCCCTAAGCTAGAGAGAGGGAGGTAAGCTAACCAGTACAATAGGAAATTAGGAGTATGCTGTGTGTACAGCTATGCGAGTAGTTAAAATCATATTCTGTGTAGTTTGCCATAGCTTCTTTTTCAGGCTTCATTCTTAAAACATTTTCATAATAGCCACATGTTCACTGTCCTTTTTTTTGCATTCATTATTTAAATTATAAACTTCATATACTCATGTGTCTATACTATTTGAAAAAGACCAGAGAAGATGTATCTTCCTATTACAACTGCATTGCTTAGCTTACATTGCTATGCCTCTTTGGATTTCTGGAAAAGTAAACTAAGGTGTTGAAGAAAAAAAAGGAAATATCTTTCCGGTGCCCTCTATGATTTAACTTCTGGGGAAGCAAAAGTATCAAGAACAGCACGCTTTGGATTGTGTGTTATTGTATCCTGTGTTGTTTCAGATGGAACATCCCACATGGTAAATACACAACATGTGATCTAGAATTAGAGCTTTTAATAAACTGAAGATGTTCTTCTTATGAGCATCAGCACATTGGTTGAGCTGCGTAGTATCAAATTTCAAAATCACACAAGAAAGGTGACAGACTCAGTGGAGAAGCTTTGGAAAGACAAAGCATAGCCTCAGATCAGTATGAGTCTTCTGGGATTTTATATTTTCCCTGAGATGAATTTCATACAATATATGTTGCTGTCTGAGAAAAGATCCTGAAATAGTGTAAATAATAGTCTCACAGAAGCAACTACCCACTCACAGTACAGGTGTTGTTAGAGGCTCATAGGGCAGTTTTATTGATTTGGTAACATTTCTTTGTCAAGCCTTTCTGCAAAGTGGTTGTCATAAGGAAAAAGAAGTGGCCATTATAATGTTTTTGGTTTTTTTTTTTTTAATTTATTATTTGAATAATCTTTGCTATCTGGCCCCACAGTATACAGAAACCCTCTCTTCTTCATCCTGTACTAGTTCTCTGAATATTTCTATATGTAGCAGAAAACAAAGACAATTATTATCAAAGGATAATGATTTTTATGATGTCATTATTAGAGAAAAAAAGGGATGTCAGTATCTCTGGTAACACAGGATGTCTGTTCCATTTGCTTTTATACCTTCTTGCATTGGTGTCAGGTCTAGGGCTTTGTTTAGGATTCCAGTTACAGGTCAGTCCAGAAAGCAGTATAAGGATGAAGGAGTAGCTGCTCTCTGGCATGTGCTGAAGGCCAGGCCAGGCCAGCCTTCTGGTCAACAGGTAACTGGGATGCAGTAGATTTCCCTTCAGTAGCCCCCCAGAAGGTGGTGTACACTGAACACAGATCACAGTCTGAGAAAGTGTCAGGCAGGTAATATGTTGCCAGAGATTAGGACCCCATTTAAGGACATTTTCCAAAGTATCTGTGAATGGATGTTTGGAGAAAAGAAAGACGAGGCACCTCTCATAGTTGAGTTTGACAACTAATACCCTGGTTTCAATTGTTTTTGCTTTGTGTACTTAGTTAACCAAGTGTAATCCCTGATGAATATAGAATTTCTGTTCTGCAGGTTCATCCAGACTCTTACTGAACCCACATGAACTTCTGGCATCAATGATGTTCTTTGCAAGGAGTTATATATCCTAATTACTTATTACATTAATATTAGAATGATGTAGGTTGGAACCTGAATCCTGGTTATCTACTTGATGCCATCTAGTTCTCATACAAAAAAAATAAAATAAAATAAAATAAAAATCAGTGAACAAGTTGATACAAAGTCACCTGAACACCAATCACAGTTACAGACTTGTGTTGTATCCTTTCTCAGTCTCTTCTCTTTACCAGGCTCAAGAGCCTTCAGTTATTTGATCATTTCTCATGAGGAAGCCTTTTCGTATATTTAATAATGCTTAATGCTCTCCTCTGAACTTTTTCAAGGTCTGTTTTTATTCCTTGAGAGGACCAGAACTGTACACAATATTCAAGATATCAAGGAATAGTATTTTACCATTGTTGTTTGGGCTGCTTTCTCTTTGTTTTTTTATACAAATGGTTAAAATTTGCCTTGTCTTTTGGACTGCTGCTGTGCTAATATTTTGATGGAACTATGTATAATAACTCCCAGTGTCTTTGTCCTGAGCGCTAACAGCCCAACATACATCACTTCGTATTTTTCCTCTTTGAGTTTTTTCTGGCTTTAGTGCCCAGCTGCTCCATCTTAAAGTCCTTCTGCAGTTCTTTGTAGTTACTCTTTGTCCTTAATGCCTTGAATGACTTCGTAATGTTGAACTTCTGTCACATAGGTGCTCGTTCCCTTTTCCCTCTTTTGAATGTTCAGTAGTCACAATACAGATTCCTGCAGAATGCCATTAGTGACCTCTTTTCTTCACGAGGGTAGATCATTTACTCCTACATTTTGTTTCCTATCTTTTAACCAATCATTTATCTGTGATGTTCCCTCTTATGCCATAGCTTCTTAGTTTCCTTCAAAGCCTTGATGGAGAATTTTGTTGAAAGCTTCTTTGAAGTACTTGAAGACTTTTATCATCTGGATCACTTTAACTGCATAGAGGTGACATTGTTGGAGACTTCCTTTAGGTTTATGAGGGGCAATCTCCTTTAATAGAAGGCAATGTTGACTCTCTAAAAGTACATTATTTTTATCCAGATGTCCATTATCGTTTTTTTTTTTTTTTTTTTTTTGATTTCTACAGATGTCAGACTTCCAGACACTATTTCTCATGTCTCTCCTGTCATCTTTCTAAAATTTGGTACCATATTCCACCCCCAAGCCCCAGCACTCAGATGCCAAAGTGATTTAAATGAAAGCTTATTTACTGCTGTGAATAATTTGGCTCTTGAAGTCTTGGATGAGTACGGCTTAGTCCTTGTGACTTGATGCTATTCGTAATGTCAAAACATTCAGGAAACGATTTGTAGTCACTTCAGTTTCAGACAGATCCTTTGAGCCCTCCAGAGAGAATGATTCTGGCACAAGCATTTCTTCTGTCTCTGCCACAGGGACCATATGTGAAGAATACTGCTTCTCAGAAATAGTGTTATCTTCTCTAAATGTTTCTCTTTGGAGTATGCGTATTGACCTTACAGACTTTTTTCAAAAAGATTTTTGTTGTTGATGTATGTGGAAAAAAAACATTGATTTCTTATGCCTTTTTCTTACTTGGTTGGCTAACAGTGTTTGCATGCTTAATATACCAAAGTTTAGCATCACTTCTGTATTCTTCATTTTTAAAGGGGTTCCTTATTTTGTCCAGTACACTGTAAAGAGTGCTGCAACATTTTTAAGAACTCTAAGAAAATCGAAATGTGTTTGAATAAAGTAAATAAGTTTACTTCCACTGCAGTATTTAATTTGATTCTCTTTAAGGATCATTTTTTCAAAATTCCCTCTTTTTTTGTACAATAGTCTGTATAATGTCAGGCACATAAATGAATACGTTCTTTGCTGAATAGGGAAGGAATAAATTAGATACTTAAATATTTTGCTGAATAAGGGTCTAATAAATCTTAATTTCCTAACACTTTAAGTGCCCCAACACCTTGAAGATTCCACTTAAATCTAGTTGAATACATCAAAGCTCAATTTAGCAGACTGGTGTTACTCATTTAACTAGTACTTAGAGTTAGGCACGCTTTCTTTTTCTTTACAATGTAGTATTCACTGCAACCTAAAATTATCCTGAGACCTGTTTTCCTTCAATTTGTATTGTGTTTTTAGCCTTACAAATCAAGGGATTTGAAGTGGTTATCATGTTCTTCTATTCGTTAATGTTCATTAATTGTAACACCATTGTTCAGATAGAGATTTATTGGTAAACTGAAACTCTCATTTCCATCTTGACTGACTAGTTTTAGATTTGCAGTAGCTTGTCTAAGTCTCAGGTCTTTCCTTTCAATTAGTTTCCCTGGGGTTCTGAAGTTTTATCAGATAGTGGAATAGTAAACAGTTGTTCAGACTTCAAGCCCTAATGCTTCTGATTAAAGCCACAAAAGATTTGCTTTCCTGTCACAACTTACAATTGAAGTAAACATGCCAATTCAGGGGTTTATACATAAAGACATTCTTTGTATAAATCAAAAACAAAACCTTATATTTATTCAGCCTGCTTTCTTCAGAGATTAAATGAACTTGAATATAAACTGCTTACTTCACAGCTATTTACTTGGTTTACTACAATTTACCAGGGCTTTTTAACAATAGATTCCACATCTCAGGCTAACTGCAAGATAGCTCTTCAGACATGTAGCAACCAGTTACTTTGGTTAACATTAAATCTGAGTCTCAAACATTCTTACCTAGACAGAATTACTAGTTATATGTTTTTAGTTCTGGTGTGATACACTAAAAATAAATAAATAAATAAAAGGATTTTAGAATCCTCCTGAAGAGCTGAAATTCTGTTCTGCTTTGTTGAAACTTCTTACACTGTTATCTTGGTAACTCTCTCAAGAACAAATGCGTTGAAAATGGGTCTTGCCTAACATGTATAGGAGAGTCTGGGACTGTAATTTGTTGTTTAGTCCTACAATGAAAAAAAAGGTTGTACATTCAGTTTAATGTTTTTAACAGTAATTTTTGTTTAGATTTTCATTTGGATGTAGTTAAGCGCAATATTGGGTTAGGTCATGGTTAATTATTGTGGAAAAAATGTTTGTTTGTAGGGTCAGTCCTTATTGTCTTCATAGTTTGTTTGTGCAAAACTCTGATTAATGGTTTATTTTTTAATTTGGGTAACAATGTAAATGCCTCTTCCAATGAGAGGCTGACAAGAGTAGTCTAATAGATAATCTTCCAGGTCTCAGAGAACAAAGAATGGCTCACATTGGCAGGAATTGTTCAATATTCTTGAACTCCTCTGTGTGTCACTTTATCTTTGTACTTTGTGTATGTACACGCATGTATGTGCCAGTCTCTTGTTGTGTAATCAGGGAATTATCAAATGGAATATCCTTTGCCCTGTCTTAATTTTCAGCATAGTTCCATTGTCAGCTAATCTCACATGTATTCATTGCCCTTACTACACTGATCAAAACAGTTGGAGGGTCTGGCCTCCAGGCTAGCTTTGGCAACTTCATTTAAGTGTTAAATTTGATTTTTCTTTTCTAAATTAGAGGTTATGCATTCTCATTGTCTCCTGACTCCTGCTGAGTTTCCTTCTCAAGAAGCAAGATGTTACTGATTTCTTCCTTAATGCTGAGGCAGATAGTGCTGGTATACTCTTCTGATGGGTTAGGAATAGGGTGGAAGCCAAACATTACAAGGAGCCGCCTCTTATGGAATTAGTGAGTGTGCCATGGCTCCTGGCTCTCCCATTTGAGGCAGGCTTACTACGGGCTGCTGAATCAAGATGAGTAAACTGTCTCCCACACCGTGAATTGTTAACTTGTTCTTTGAGCAGTGGTCAATTAAAAAAAAAAAAAGTACTTTGTTTTAAAAGCATTTCAGTCATGTTTAATTCCTTTTCATCTTAAATTCAGTCTACCCATTACCTCTACCCAGTTTTTTTTTTTTTTTCCAGTTGTTTTCTCACTCCAGTCAGGGTCCTTTGAGTTACAGGCAGAGATGAACAGTTCTAAAAAAATTTTTTTAAGAAAAAAAATAAGTCAGATTTGTACATTTGAGTTCCTACTTGCTCCCACCAGTAGTGATATTTCATTAACTAGTTTATATCAGTTGGAAGACATTTCTTAATGTCTCCAAGCTTTAATAGTTGTAATAGGAGGTTAGGAACTCTCATTTGTAGAGATATTTTCCATATAATGAATAAGAAAATCTAAAGCAATAAAATTAATGAGAGAAAGAATTGGTAAGAAATCAATGACAGCTGACTACAATTCATATAAATGTGACTAGTTACAAGAGCCATCTGTGAAAGCTTCAACAAGAGAATCAATCTAAACTTCTTGACCTCTTCACTTTTATTTTTGCTTTATTTATTTTATTGCTGTCAAGAATTCTCTTCCAACAGTTTTACAGAAGATGATAAGAACTGAAGTTAACTGCAGGGTATGTACAGTAACTTACCTACAGTTTTTTATTATGTTTGTTTGCTTTTAATTGATGGTGCCATTTGGAGTCCTGGGAAGATTAAGCAATTTGCTTTTTAAAAATGTGTTCTATTGTAAGTTTAAAGTTGTTTTCTTATACGTATTATATTACAATAGTATTAAATCCAGCGTGATCAAACTGCAGCCAGAATAAGATAGCTTCAGCAAAGAAGTGGCTTTCAATTTATAGATTACTATAGGATTCAGGAGTAGAGTTCTGTAAATGTGCTTTAGAATACATGAACGTTGTACTGCACAAATCTTGCACTTCAGTGCATCACATTGTAGTGTCTTTAGTGACTTGAGTCTGGTATTTCACCGTGACAGCAATTGCAGTCATTTTCTGTAACATGAATCTATAGCTCTGCTATCATGTATATGACTTGCTTATGAACAGCACAATAAGCTATAAGACATTAAATAAGCTTAAACATAACATAAAGAGTATTCAAGCGAGGAAATTTAGTAATACAGATGTAGTGATGTAATTTGGGATGTGAATACATCCCAGGATTTAGTGTGCATCCTTGGAAGTGGTTCAACTGTAACAAAAATGCCAAAAATAAGAAAACAAAAGAAAAAGAAATAACACAAATTCAAAAGACAAGTGAAAACCTACACTAACCTCAAGGGTGGTATAATTATATTGGTTTGAGTATATCAATACATTTTCCTGGGCAGACATGCTTTAATCATATTTTGGAATTTCTATTGATTTTTCTTGTTAGCAGCTGTCAAAACATGATTGAGTGTAATATCTAGCTTATGCAACAGTGCCTTGAAATAGCACTTAGACATACCAGCTCAGTTCACAGTGACACACAATATCTAAGTAGGCATTTCCAGCAGCATAAAGTAAATAAGAAACCTTTCCTCTCTCAGGAAGTTAACAGGAGATCATCAGTCAATCCAGGACTATTTCTGTCCATTAGGATAGTGCCTCATGTTACACCTTTCCTTCACAGGGTCATCTTGGACTAGTTCAGTGGTATGTACTGTGAATTTAAAATATGTTCTTTTAACAGTAAAAATAATTAGATTTGCATTTCTTTCACATAAACTACATTTCTGTAGTTAGATACATATATATGAACCTGTGTAACTATTCATAGAAATTTTAATGTGTACCAAATTTATTTCCTTACATCTGTCCATCTAGATTGTATTGTGGGGAGTCAGTATTAAAACATTTTATTCTAAATAAACATACATGCTATATTTTCATAGTATTTTTAAATTAAAAAAAAAAAAAGATTTTGTTCTCCCCTCCGCACTCTCCAAATCAGGAGAGCTCCTGATGGCTTTGATTAATCAAAGTCTAATCCTAAAGACAGGACTGATATGTTATTAATATGGATAGGAATGAGAAGTGCTCTATATACCACTGGAAGTGAAGCAAGAAACATTCTGAACTTGAAACCGAAAAGTAGTAGGAAGTAAAAAATTTTAGGGAAGATATTAGGCATGTCTTGTATTTCGGTTATCTACTTTTGAAAGGTCTTGTATTAAGTTGGAGATTGTTTTGTAATCCATGATGCCTATTAAAATGATGGGGTTTCTTCCATTTAAAACTGGGGGATCTATATTTAAAACTGATATTTAAATGAAGTATGGCAAGATATGGCAATATTCCCGAGGGGTTAATTTTCACTTGACTGAGAGGATAAGTTATCAATTATCAGCGTGACTATCACAGTCCAACTCTGCAAAAGAAAGATAGATAATGAACCTGATTGAGGAAAAGTATTTTCATATTTGGTCATTACGGTTTCTCAGTCTGCTTCTTGCATGTTCACCCTGGGACAGTGGCCCTCAGCTGTTTAGCAGTGACTTGTTTCTGCAGTCCAAGGATAATGGTAGAGCTGCAATGAAGACAAGTAGCAGTATGTACCTCGTTGGTACGCTGCACCATGTGTTGTCTAAAAAAGCCATGAAAGCCAGAGAACTTGTGGAAGGCTACAATTTGTGTACATCATTCATATTTTATGGATAACAACTCTGATCTTCTGTTGTGAAAGCAACAGCAAGTGATAGCTGGAAAGCTGTCAAAATCACTGAAGTGTTTAGCAGTGTTATTCCAGTGACTGTGCTGAAGACTATCTGTGGAATTCAGAGGCGTAAAACATAAACAAAGTCAGGTCCCTTGCTTATCTGTTTAAAATAGTGGAATTCTTTGTCTGAAGACAAATATGAAAGAAAAAATCAAAAAGGGTATCTGTAGCAGAAATGCTAAGTCACAGCCTGAACCAGTGATTGAGCACCTCGTGGGAAGGCAGGGCCATCCCAGGGGAGCTCAGGTGCATGCAGTACACCTGAGTGACCAGAAGGTGTGGAGCCAGGATCCACCACTTCCCAGACCTCATTTAAGGGTTGGCAGTGGACGTGAGGGTATCTTGCTGGCCATCCCTGTCTACTGCAGCCCTTTTAAAGATAAGCAGTATTTTTTCATTTGTTTCTGTGTCTGCAGCTGTTGCATATGGATTTGTTCTCATTTGCTGCAGCCAAAGATTTTGCTGCCCTG
Organism: Pavo muticus; assembly: GCA_016647715.1. NCBI lineage: Eukaryota > Metazoa > Chordata > Aves > Galliformes > Phasianidae > Pavo > Pavo muticus. Next base: position 411,743 of record JACDJE010000113.1, on the reverse strand, counting down.
CAATTATCACCGTACTTTCTATCACATTCTAGCATTACAGTATCTGAAGACTGGAAACAAATATGAATTGTTCTTTGTTCCCCTGTTGATCTGTTCATTTTGACATTAATTAGCTCAATATTCAGAAAAGCAATGATGTAATGATAGATAAATTTGTCTGAAAGAGCTCAAAAGAGTCACAAGGACCATGCTTTTTTTGTAAGCTATTACAACTGTCTGTGTTGGCAGTCTATTTCAAAATTTACCTGTCTCTAATTTTACAGTGCCTTTCATATTGTCTGACACGAGTCTGCTTTGCTGTGATGTGATTCACTGCTGTTTCTTGTGCTCTTGTGAACATTGAAAGCATGACCTTACTCTTTCCAATAGTCTTTTACACCACCTGCACTGCTGTGACTTTTGCTCAACTCAATTCTTCAGTCTATCTTCTTAGATAAGGAACAAGTACTAATACTCACAGGGGTAGAGACTTGCTATCTCCTTTATACCAAGCAATATTCATATCCTTAACACCTAAGGCACTTCTAGCTGAACTGTACAGGCTCACAGACTAGCTGTTATAACAGAATTCTTGACAAGCTGAGAATGTTAATGTGGATGTTCCTTAATCAAATAAGATTGCTTCATTCTGTGTCAAAATGTAAGAGATTTTTCTGATACAATAATGTTGAATAGCAAGTAGTTTTCTGAATTTATCACAAAATAATCTATTTCTAGGTCAGACTGAGTAATCCCAGGCATATGGTAATATCTCTTAGGAGAGAACACAGGAGGTGTCAATATCCTGAATATATCCCAGAGGTGCAGCAAATCCTCACAGTTCAATGTTATAATGCTCAGGATAAATATTTCTTAGGAGGAAAAAATAGAACTGGTAGAGAATTATAGTAGATGGATGCCCTTTGTAAACAGTTACATACCCAGTGGGCATAAATGAAGAACATGATTAGGACATAAAGTAGTCATTAGTGGATAGTTTGGTGAATACTAAGTAAAAGGACAACAAGCATTTAAATCGTTACAAAAAAAAAAAAAGTTATTTCACAGCACAATGATAGGACCAATAATCCTATCTAGTTTAAGACCTTCACTGAACTGTGTGGTCTGTAAAACACCAAAACAATTCTGGAACCAGCTTCGGATTCTGTGGCGTGACAAGCTACGTGCTTAAAATATTTAACTATCCCAAGAATTCCAAGTGTGATGTAGCCAGGCTTTGAGAAGCATGAAAGATGACAATACTGCATTATCTTCTATTCATAGAATTTGTTGACCACCCTGTGATAGCAGTGTTCTTTGCTTTTGCTTTGCTTTACTGTATGATCAGATACCAATGAATTTTAATCTATGAATTTTGCAGTTGAGGACAAATGCACTCTATTACAAGTAGAATTTTATTTCTGCAGAACGTTTCTAAAGTTTTCTTTTGAGTGCAGGGAAGTGGATATTCCAGCTTTATACAAGAAAGATGCAGAGAAATAGAGGTTTTTTAAGTGTGAAGAAGTATAATCACTGCATTGAATGGACGATTTCTATCACCGTACTCTGCCAGACACCTATTTTTGATTTAACTGGTAGCCTATATGTGAGACTTCTTCTCTACTGATCTTCCAAACTACTATAAGAAAACCTGTTTTGCACTCAGAAGTTGAAAGGAAACACCATGGGAAGATGCATTCTGGGCCATGTCTCAATCAACTTTTGTAACAAGAGGAAGAAAATACTTAGAAGTTAAAACAGACCATTGCTACTTTGGGTAGTATAATTTAAAATTTCTCATTGTAACATCTGTGACCTAACACATGTATGTTATTATATTAGATTATATTTAGAAGTTAAACACTGAATTGACAAGACCATAGTTTTATTGTATTTGCACAGATGGAATTGTGAGGAAGTGAAGATCAGCCAAGATTTTATGTTCAGAAAGCCTAAGCAAAAACCTGAATCTCATTCTTCAAGTCAGATGCACACAGAAAGCAGAAAAAGCTCAAATAATATCAATTATTAAACTTAATACAGAGAAGAAACCAAATGACCTTGAGAAAACACGCATTGTTCCTCATTCCTAGTACTTGTTATTCCCATTTTTCCTCTAAACAGACTTTGCTCTAATTCTAAACTGCTTACAAATTTAATCTGTATTTATGGCAGGCAGGTGGTATTTGGCAATAGGCCAAATAATCTTATTTCCTTAAGAGTGACCACATGATGGTGCTGCAAGGCCAAGTGGAAAAAATGAGTCTGCCAAACTGGATATAGAGCACTATGACCCATCCAAATGCATCTTCTGAGCTATCTGAGAAAAAGAAGACCATCAGAGAAAGTTTTGTATAAGCAAGTGAAATTCTTTATCTGAGGCTGACTGATCTAATGAGTATTTTCTGGTTCATTCCTACTCTACTTACCTATCTATTAAATAACTGTCTTGTTTCATCTGTAATTTTGAGGGTGTAGTAGTATTACCAGTGTGCTGGAAGAAAAATCATTCAGTAAGTAAACAATCTAGACAGTGGCAAAATTCTCTTCAAACATAGCTTTATACTGCTTTTACAGATCAGCCTACTTGGAGCTGAAACATGGATAGCTTGATAGACAGAAGAAATAGAGGAATTATACCTAAGTAAAATACCACGCATTAAAATCCTCCTATTTACCAAACTGACAAAGCTGATTTCATATTAGGGTTTCATGTTTTGTGAACATAATGTAAAATTCTCATGCAGTACTGCTAGTAGTGTCTCTCCTTGGCTTCAGTCTTTTACTCATTTTAGTTTGTGTGCTAAGTGTATTGCAGTGAAAGTAAAGCCCTGTTGCAGATGCAAGAAAAAAATCAGATGAAATTTGATCTGCTGGTGGCAACAACCATACCAAAGACTTGTGTGACCAATATGCATCTGTATGTTATTTTTATTCTCAACAGGTTAAGAATGATAACCATAGAATTATAGGATATGGGCTGTTTCTTCATTTTCCATTTAAAATGCAAGTAAAAATGAGGAAACAACATTTGATATAGTCTGTTAGTGTTAAATAATTCTGTGCTTTTCTTAGGCGTACTTCTGTACTAGGACAAAATGCTTAGGAGATTTTGCAGTTAGCACACTGCTGCCCTTTAGAAATAAACTCTAACAGGCAAACGCAGGCAAAACTACACACCACCTGGATGTCTGTATTTTGGACCCATTATACATCTTATCAGACTCATGACAAAAAGATTTTGCTTTCATGAGAGGAAAGTTCTTCCATTTAGTAAAAAGTGGGGGAAACCATAACCAGAACAAAAAACTGTTTAAGAAGAAGAAAAAAAGGCAGATCCTGTCTTTTTTGTGCATCCCTTCCACCTTGGGATATTCTGTGATTAACCTGTAGCTTGTCAACCTCAATGTAAAATGTTGAGAAGTGTTTCCAGGTAGTGGAGCTGGGAGAAGAAATAAACTGAGAAATTTATCTTCTTGACGTATTGTAATATTTAAGTGAAGACTATTTATTCTGTTTACTTTTGAAGTTCATCTGTNAAAAAACAAAAACCCACGCATCAGCTTTCTTGTGTGTGTTGAGAGTCAGACTTGAAATGGGACTACCAAACAATCCAGGACTCTGAGAGAGAGTTTAGTAATGCTGGTAAGGGTCCTAGAAAAGGCCAGCTGTATTCACACAGCTCAGGTGATACAACATTTATATCCCAGTTTTGAGAAAGGGAAATGGGTTGTGCTTGAAAAGTATGTCAGAAATCTAAAAACATCAGTGCTGGTCAGCGCAAGGGGAAAATCAAACAGATGCAGTTTCAGCACGAGATCTGAGTGCAGAGTTTCAGCAAAGGGAGTTTGCATCCTGAGAGTTGTGCAGACAAAAGAATAAAAATCAATGCATTCATGGGAAGTTACCCATGGTGGTTATAAACAGGAAAAAAATCTGGAGGCAAAGCTGCCTGTTACGTTCCCTCTCCTGATACATGACAAATCTTTTCTTGCAAGATTTCCTTACCTTTCAGTGAGGGAAAAACCCTGCTAAAATCCTTCAGGTTTCACTTAGGAATGTTTCAAATCTTTCCCATCCTCTTAGTTTTTCCTTTGTAGCAGTATGCACTGTTACTATCAAAGTGAACACTCAGTCTGTATGTTAATGAGGAAAGGTATTTCACAGGTTTAGCATCACGCTACAAACAATTCAAGGGACGCTTTATCTGACTAATTTTCTGTTGCCTGGAAATAAGCTATAGGGCATGGTAGGGTGCTAGGTCATCCAGGAAGATATGTAGGAGTCAGTGTCATCATGTCATCTTACTTCATCCAAAATCAGAGAGGAAGAGTTAGAAGTGATTAGTCAGGGCAGTGATTACTGTTACTCTGTCTTGGTTCTTTTTTTTTCCCCAAATGAATTAATAACTGTAATTGAAATGTTCCTATTTTTGACAAGGGTTATTTCACAATGTGTGGAGTAGCTTTGTCAGAGTGATGAGTGTGTTTCTGCTTGATAACTGATGATAGGATGTGCAGAAATGGTACAGTGGTGTGGAGTTGGGCTCCTTTATACTATTTGATATAGTACATTATATTTATTGTTCTTGTTCTTAAGAGTGGGGAAAAATGAGATTTCAGATCCTTTCTCACCTAACGTTTGACATCTTATGTAAATTAAGGCAAAACTGGATGTACAAGGTGAATTATTTAAATTTATTGTCTGTCAGAAGGCATGGTTCCATAGCTGGTCTTAGCATCCACATTTAACCATCATTTCTGCACTTGATAAGACAATTGTTACAGACAGCTGTCATGTATACAGTTTGCAACTTTAATCTGGGATTGTCATATCACGTATTTTATATTTGAATTTGACATGCCAGGCTTTTGCAAGTTTTCTGTAACTGTGTAGCTGAGCAGGCCTAGGAGGATTTCTTTGCCAATAGTGAAAATGCATGAAAATTGGAAAGTTTAAAAGTGGTAGTACAGACAGTCCTCCTGTCCATTTGGAAGAATTTCTTAGTGATTACTGATGAATTAAGCTGTAGCAGATTTCTTCATACATATTTATGTAATTGAAGTGGAATGCATAGACAAATGCCATCTACTAATGACCTGCTGACTAAGCTCTATCATATATCAGACCAAATTTCCCTCCTCATTACAGTCTTTTGGGTAAATGTACGTTGTCTACACACAAAACCTTATTTTCCATCAATATTACATCTAAGAAGATGTTTCATAGTAGTTCCATTCATCATCTGTGTTGCCTCCCTCTTTTTAGACACTTTCTTCCTATTCCATGAGTTAAAAATCTAGAGTTTAAAAGGTGTTACAAGATTGCAAAAAGCTACAGAGCTGGTTATGAAATGTTGCGTAGCATAGGAAGAACCAACGTTACAGGCTTGCTTCCAGCTTTCATTGTGTTTGTCCATCATTACTTGTTTTTTGTAGCTCCTGGTACCATCTGCATGAATCCTGGGCATTGTCATCTATGTCATTAAAACATACTGCAAATAGCACTGTGAAAAATAATAATAATAAAAAAAAACCAAACCCACAAAAAATAGTGGATTGCAGAGTGTGCATAACATCTGAATCATTCCTATTACAGTCAGCAGTCAAATGGTTCACAGATGATTGTATGTTTTTTTTTTAGCAAAATTTACTTAAAATAATATCCTTCTCAGCTGAGAAATCAAGAGTTCATACTTGTTTGATTACAGTACAGGAAGGATAAATGCGAACTGAGCTCTGCTGTGCTAAAGGAGACCATCTACCATGTTGTTCTATTAGGTGCAGATTTTCTGATCTCTGAACCTGAGCATGATAAGTCACCAGCAGAATCACCTTCTGGATAAGACACAGTGATTCAAAAACATTCCAGAATTTTCTTTGATTCTCAAACTAAAAGGTAAATTTTCAAGCAATCAAGAAGTGACTCATTATAGAAAACAGACCTACCATTTGCCCTATTTAAAATGTTCCTGCATTTTAAGATACTCCTGCTTGGAAGTAGTTTGAATATTAGCAGCTTTATGTGGAGCTAATCTGGGATCTGCATACTGTGTACAACAAAAAAATGTTCTTTTAGAATTTGTTTTCTTAGGTTGCCCTGGGACTTTAGGGAGTCTGTTTAATCAGCAGTGCTTCTTTCCTTCCCACTATGTTCTGGGTTAGAGACTGCTGCATTTCCTTCATGTATTGTGTGCTTGCTTGTGCATGCATGCATGCTTATTTATACTCAAGGTGTTGACCTCTGCATTGTTTACCCAAGAAAGCTTGGCCCAGACTAGAAGCTTCACTGGGGACTTCAGGCTGTCAGTACTTCTTATATTAAAAAAATTAAACCTACAGTCTATGTCTTCCTCAGTAGTCAAGGAGGATGGTGATTGAGAGGAAATGTGAGCCAGGGGAATAGCATGTGAGTGAAATCACAGAATCACTGAATGGCATGGGTTGGAAGGGACGTTACAGCTTAGATCCAGCCCCCTGCCACGGGCAGGGACATCTCCCACTAGATCAGGTTGCCTAAAGCCCCATCCAGCCTGGCCTTGAACACTTCCAGGGATGGAGCACCAATACTGCATCCCAGTAGCAATGCCAGCATGATTTTAGGCAGGTTTTCCAGTACTGTCACCTCCCAACATCTTTAGCTCATCTATGTATTGTCAGAATGAACAAGTTAATGTCAGTGCTGTAAAGATGTGTCTATATATATGTTTCTAAGAGTTATAAACAAAATAGATGAATTCAGCTTTATTTATTAGAAGGAAATGTGCAGTTAGAAATTCTGTTCATGAAGGGTAGAATGTATCCAGACTAAAAGAAGCAGTTTTTAACCTTTCTTAAATCTGTTGCCTTTCTGTGTACAGGGCTTAATCTTCTAATACAGAGCTATACAGAACAATTACTTTTCTATAGATTATGATTACAGTCTAAGATGATTTACTGTGTGGCTCATATTACTCCTGAGAGTTGGGCTGTTAATTTTGCTGGATTTTTGTTTGTTTTGCTGTTGTTTTGATGCTCTATCTTGTTCAGTTTCTCATTGCATTTTCTGCCTCCTAAAAATCCTTCATGCTTCCATGTCAGCTGGGTACTACAATTTGTAACTCGGCTATGTACTACAATTTGTTGAGGATGTAGCAGTAGAAAAAGCATTACCCCTTTCAAATGTGACATTTAGTGTATTACCTGCATGTGCAGTATTGTCAGGGGTGTAGTTTTTGACCTGCAATGCATTATCTGCTCTACTGACTGTTTATCACCAGTGACATATTTCTCTCCAGGAACCTGCCATTCTTCTTTTGCCTGCTTTAAAACACTAAATGCAGACATACGGTCTGAAACTAGGTGCAAATTTGAGAATGGAATGCAAACAGATTTTTCTTCTTTTTAACAATTCCCTTCAACATTGTCAGCTAAACATGGTGCCTAGTAAGCTTCTTTTACTACGGTAACAAATATCATGTTAAAGAGCAGAGGCACTGCAAGACTAAAATTAATTATGTATGCTTTATGCTTGTCCAACTAACCACTCTGTATTCCCAATGAAATACTTAACACATCTGTGCACTCCTAAAGTCAAATAACATCACTATAATTTGAGACTTATTTTGAGCAGAGAAGAAAAGATTTTGTTACACCTACAGGAATGCTATTCTTTTTGAGGGTACTTTTTTCCTTTGTATGCTCTGATTGTGCACTACTTAATTCAGTCAAAAATTCTAATTGAGCTTACTGGCAGACTGCCACAGCAGGAATCTTTAAGTCTGAATCTTTGGGGATATTTTCAGAGGAACGTATGTCTTCTATTTCATGCTTTATTGTGGCAGACTGATGAGAACTTTTAAAGCAAATGTTAAGACAGTTGACATAAAATAACTCACTCTGGAGTTTGTTCTCCCATGTTGCTTTTTAAATGATAAATATCAAATACTCTATTTCATTTGTAATATGTGAGTATATTATATGATGATAATAATTCTGCTGGAATGGCAATTCAGTCATGAAGCAAGAGTGAGAAGAACACTTAACAAGACTGTTTTTTGACACAGCCCTAGTAGGCTCTGTAGCAATTTTCAGTATCTGAAGGAGTTAAACAGGATAGGCATTATTTGACAGAGCAGTATGTGTCATGGCTTAAGCAGACATAATAGGATAAAATTAAGAAATATGAATATTTAGGTAACAGACAAGACTACTTCCTGATAGTAAGATCTGTTCTAGTTTAAATGGTCTCAAAAAGGAAGCTCCTAGCAGGGAATATTTAACACCATGCTGAACAATATGCTAATCCTCACAGGAACATTACTGAATTGTCAGCAGGATGAACTAGCTGATCCCTTCCATCTCTGTTCTTTTTAATTTCTATCCCTCTTAAAGTTTCTGCTTAGGAGAATATGTACTTCTACTTCCTTTTCCTGGGAACTGTCATGTCTATAGCCTGAAGAGTGACCTACTGCTCTAGGACATCCTCTGCTTGTTTCTCATTCCCCTTGTTTTTCACAAGTAGATCTGTGAATGAATGGCTCTAACTGAAGCACTTGAGCTCCATTTACCTAATTACATACTAAGTATCTGCGTTGTCAACTGTATGGTTGCTTCTAAACTGGAATGAACTCTCCAAAGCTCCAGACTCATGAAGATATGTACACAAACAAAAAATTGTCCTTTGAAGACTTGTCATCACCTCCAACCTGCTAGGTTGAAGCTGGAGGATTTACATAAATGTCTGGCCCCTTTTTGCCTCTGGAAACACGAGGATAATTCCATTTAAATCGAACTTGTGAGAAACATGAGACAAAGTCATGCTGAGAAAGGTTTTAAAAATGTTCTTAACTCTCAAAAGCATTTTAGGCTAGATAACAGCTTGCTAATTTTCAGGCAGTGGTCTTTTATAAGTCTAAGGTGTTACATATGACTGTTTTTCAGTTCTACTAGCCACAACTCTATTCATAACTTACTTTAAAGTACTTTCATACACAATGGGGGAAAAAAAGCAACTACATTTTAAGCTTACAGTGAATGGCTAAATAAATGAAGTTATTTTTATTGATTACATGAAAATATAGCTAGGGAAAAAAATGTAGAAATAGACATTAGTTAACAAGTTAAAATCTAATTCTCTATCATGCACTGTACTACACTTTGCTTGAGTTCTTAAAAGGACAATTGGCTTTTGAAGTTCTATTGGTCTGTGATCTCTTCCAATTTTCTGTTCTCAAACTCAGTAGCCTTTTGAAATGTGGAAAACCACTAAGATATGGAAAGTCACTTGTATGGTCTGAAACTGTCTGCGGTCCTCATTTCTTTAATGCTATTTATTCCTAGAGATTAGTATGAATTTGGAAATTATCCTAGGTCATTTAAAAACTCTAAAAAGATAATGGCTTTGGGTAAAATTCATTGTTCAGAAAAACAGTAAAAAAAAAAAATCAAAATTAAGCAATCACAGGTCTTGGGTATCTGAATATGCAAACGCATCTTAGTCCCCTTTTCCTTAGACAGCTATGGCATGACTTTATATGCTAGTCATGGCATTGTTCAGTTGTTGTGGATGGCAAATGTTTTTGTTGAAGTGAAATCTTGCAGCTTTCCTTCTTGTTATCAATCCAAATATCATAGATACTCCTGGCCAGTTTATCTATAAATGATGATGGAAAATGTTTACTTTATAGATTAACATAGCTGGTGGATCATCGCATCTTGCTTCCACAATAGTCTCTGGTCTTCTCTTTAACATCTTAGCACCTTGAGTATTGGCTTTCCACAACTCTTCCACCACCATTAACATTGCTGGGTATTTTGATAAATCATGTAAATCAAGAGAAGAGTTTTTCACTAATATTTTTTCAATCTTCTAACCTAATTTTATCAAAATTAAAATAATAATAAAAATAAGTACTATGTGATAAATAGTGTTGGAAATATATTTTTCTAAAATACAGTCCCCATTTTAAATGATACAAAACTGAAATGCTTCCATTAGCTGCAGGATGAAGTGATGTGTGCACTGTGAGAAAAATGAAGTGGAAGCAGTTTGTACATCTGTAATCACTAAGATTTTATTGTAAATATTCTTTCTCGGAAGTCAAGAATCTATAACAAATAAAAAACCTGACATAAGGAAAAGTTAGTGACCCTTTCAATAGGTATGTTGTGTAGTACATCATGTGTTCTGTAATTAAAAGCAAACACTTCATGATTTCAAGTTGTATTATGTACAATGGATCTGACTCAGAAAGACTTCTGGTAAATGTGGTAGAACATAGCTTTCTCAGAAAGTCTTTCTCTGGGTGTCAATATCTGAATTACTTTGAAGGTTTTACAAGATTCTGAGAACACAGCACTAAGAGACCAGGGAGAGAAGAGGCTTGAGGATTGAGGGGAAAAGCATGGAGAGCTTTACAAGGCTTTTGGTATTGAATACTAGATCAGAAGAATGAAGGCCCGAGGGGAAACTGAGAAGACCGAAAACACCAGAGAAAGCCATAAAGCACAGATTCCCAAGCACTGCTGAGGAATAGGCACTTCCTCATTAAGAGCTTGTTACAGTGTGTGTGTGTGTGTATATATATATATAGTCCCTTATAGGAATACAATCAATTTGTTTTATTTTAACAGGGAAACAAGTGCTTCACCTAATGTTTGAGGGCACTCAGTACTTAATTGAGATCAGACACCTATAAACCTTGTACACAAATAAATAACTTTTCAGAAGGAGTCAATTGAACTTTATATACATCAGCATATACAAAATAGCGTAGAATAAAAAGTGTCATTTTTTTCAATAACCGTGAACTTTTCAATTAAGTATGTCTATATTATGTAATGATTAATATACTTCTATAATTGCTGTGTCAATACTGAGAGCCACTTTATTCAAAATTAATAACAGCTTTGAAAGAGGAAATGACACAAAACTGTACTAACTCTAAAAAGTACAGGAAAAAAAGAGCAATAGAAAAACATATTTACTTTGTTCTTAGAAAAACAGTGAAAATAGTGCTTTTTTCTCCACTTTTATTATAAAACTATTTGCATTGCTCTAGTCTGATAAAATATGGCACTCTAGAATATGCAGCCAAAATGATGCAACTCAATCTGTAATTCTCTCGTGTTTCCAGATAGTTCATATTTAAGTATAATTTGAAGTCGATTATGTCCTGCAGTGCTCAGATTTCCCATGTTTCCTTTGCATGTCTCTCTGAAGCTGTTTCTGTCTCTTCTGTCTGTTACTGCAGTGTCAGTCTCTGCTAAGGACTTAAAGCTGACTGTCATTGTGTGATCATTGTAGCAACTGGACCTCCATAGACAATGGTCTATTGCAATCCCAAACATAAGCCTGATATTTCTTCATGGTGTAGCACATAGATTTACTGAGACAAAAGAAAACTGGACGTCTGTTTATAAGGATCTAACCTTGATACTCCGCTGTTATATGCTCCTCACACTACTTTTCCAGGTGCTATCAATCATCGGATTTTCTTGGATATATTAGTATGATTAAATATACACGTCAAAGGCAAAATATGCTCATGTAAAATTCATATAGTCTAATGAGGATCTTCATTTCATTATCAGCTAGTGGGATATAGTTCCTTCATTTGGACACAGTATGAGAATAGAATAAATAGAATCATAAATAAACATTTCTAATAGCTTGACTACTTCTTGAAATACATAGGCTCTATGGCTGGAGGCTGTTTTTAAAAAAAAAAACACATTTATTTGAGTTCTGTAACTTCATACATGTATTTGAGCATGTCAACTGCTACAGTATATTATAATGCACACAAAACCCAATATGCTCTATACAGAAGTCCCATCTGTTTTAAATGTGATGATTGCTGATCACAGCAGACGGCATACACAGTGTAAACAATTTGCTACATACAAACCAATATATTCTAATTACAAGTCAATAAATTCCATATACAATGCAATTAGTTTTCATAGAGACTCTTGTATTTAACATATGTAACTGATTTGTTTCAAATTACTAATTTAAGGAGACTATTATTTAATTGACAAGCCAATATATTTGAGGATAGAAGACGTCATACAACAGAAATGATATAATAAGATGAAAATAGTACTTCAAGGTACTGTCTGTTTAAGTTAGTTTGTTTCAGAAATCAATTTCATATGGGAGAGCATATCTTGTATGTTATCAAACTCATCAGTGCTTCTATGGTACTTTATTTTGAAGGAATGTATCTCTAAATATGTGATGGGTATAACTGGGATTTTATACAGCCACAAATTTAACTAAGAATCTTAGGTCAGGATACAGAGACTTCATACTCAGATGAAGTTTCACAGTTGGTCATAATAGTGCCAGAATGACTGCAGGAAGTCTTATTCAGAGATGTGAAGGGAGAAAAAGAATTAAAATTATCCACTGTGGTACTAGTGGTTCAAGAAACAGAATTTACATATCTATGGGAAAAGTAAAGCATTTTCAGAAGCACTGAATAACTACAAATGAAATAAAAGGGGAAAAAAAAAAAAAAAGAAAAACAAGATTCCATAGTGCTTTAATCAAATGATCAATTTAAATCCAGAAGGAAGGTGGAAAAAATGGTTTTCCTCTTCTTGTCGTCTTTGATACTAATTAAAATTTGATTTCTGAACTGAGGAAAATGTTGTAGGTGACTGCGTGAATCTAGTGTTACTGCTGCTCTGGGAGACATTACGATCCAGAGTCACAGTATGATGGAGAGAGTCCTAACTATAAAATCACATGGGGTTGCCTATACAGTACACAAACTGAAGCGCAGTATGTTGAATGGTTGTAAGCCAGCTAAGATGACTCAGAAGGTCTGGGCTTAATGCAGCTACACTAACTTTGGGCACATGAAATCTGAAGCAAAGAATTAGGACAGGTCACAACAAATGTTCTGTGGAATTTTCTAGAAAGATTTATCTTAGAAATTTTCACTGAAGGGCCTGAGCACTGCAGCTGTTCTATGAATGACAGTAACTTCATTATTTCTAGGAGTAGCTTTTTAGGTTTATTTTTAGTATTAAAGTCAGCTTTGGGGCTGTATAGTGACTGTATTTAGCCATCAAAAATCTAGCATGTATCAGCTTGAAACTCTCAGAACTGTACTAAGAGATTTGCCATTGACTGATGGGTAAGGAGAGAAAAGAAGTTTGTCTTTTGAAACTGCTGGTTTTGTAACTGCTGTGATTATTCTAGATGGTTGTATCTAGCTCATAAAGAGTATTTTAGTCTAGCTGAACTGAAAATTGTAGCTTTGTCACTGAGAATAGTTGGTAAGGTCCTTTCATTTTAGAGATATTATTCTTGGCATTAGTAAATTCACAAGCAAAATTAAATTGCTTGCAAGAGAAAATGAATGAATTTGGGAATTCCTAGCACAGAAGCATTAAGACTACTTAACTTAAAATTATACCTCTTTCCCGTTCTCATCCAATTTCTAAGAAGAGCAAAATAATCTGAAAAAAAACCTCTGCATAAATAATTATTTCATTTACTCTAGATATGGATTAATGGCATGAAAATATTCTTGTGGAGTACAGTTTGTAAGGCTGGAGGAATGAAGGATTTTCTTTTAATACTCTATGATTTCCTCTGTTTTTCCTAGCTGTATTGCGTGGCTTTGAAAAGGGGAGAAGTCTTAACACAAAAATAACTGATATTTTTGATCTAGGGTTAATAATTTGAAATTGCAATCGCAATTTCTTTTTCCCAGATATTCATGTTTAGCCCATAATTTTAGCCTTGATTAGGTCCAGACAGTTCTGCAATCTTTCAGATCTAATTCAAGAAAATAGCTTTTTAATAAACTCTGGAATAAAGAGAGTGAACTGTATTAATAGTGCCTTTGCACATTTCTGAAGGACAAGGAAGAACTGCTCTTATCCTCTATGGAAAGGAAGAGCAAATAGAATTAGTTTACCTCTCCAGGGTAGAGACTGTACAACAAAGTCCCTGATGATGTGCATCCACATACTTGATAGTCCATGTCGAGAGTGATTATTTGCACAGGTCTCTCCACCAGTAAAGTAACAAACAGTGTCAGAGAAATCTTTAACTCATGTCCTACCGTTACTTTAATGGAATCACATCACCATTTTAACTCGCAGAGTATAGGGAGGAAAACCTGAGATGAGAATAGAATATTGAGAATTAGGATTTTGTATCAATCTGTAGTTTTCTGCTGCCTTTCTGCCAACAAGAATGGGTGACTGGCATTACCTCTGGTCTACCTGGAGCTGTCAAAAAATGCAAATCACAAAAGAAAATAATCTGCAGATGAAAAAGTTCAGGCTGAGATTTCTTTCTTATTTGTCATAGCAAAAACAAGAAACATTTTATTCAGGAAGTTGGAGAGCTTTTGACGTTAATCCTGCCGATATGCAGGGAGAATAAATGAGGGATTTTTGTTGTTCATGTTTTCACATAGCATATTAATGATTCTGATAAGAGCATGAGGATATCTGGCTACTGTTTAACATGTTAAACTGTTATGGCCTTAAGACTGTTTTTCTGTGCAATTTTTCAGGTAAAATTATAACGCCATATAACTGCTAAAGGAGTGGAAAACAAGATCAGATATAGCTTGGCCTATGGTAAAAATAACCTCTGTAAGTAGTTTCATTAAATCTATTTAGCTTATTGATTGATGGAGTGAAATACCTTTTTTTTTTTTTCTTCTTTATGGATCATTGGATCTCCAAATTCTTTCGAGTTCTGTGATACTTACACATGATGTGTGTACAATAGTTATTGCATGGCATTGTTTTTGAAAGTGGATAATGCAGCATACATACTTGTCGGCACCAAGCTTTTATCCACTATCCTGGAAATTACATGGGTAGAGAAAGAAGTGTTTTACAAGAAGTGAATAATTTAATTGGATTCACTTTGTTTTTGTGTTCCCTATGATGTGCATAAATATTAATAAGGATATAATTGATATATATTTTTTGACAGAAACCTAACTTAATCAGTATGTCACATAGTACCTCAGTGATAATCATTACTCATAATAAATTTTGGATACGAAAAAATATTTTAAGATTTTACAGTTTTTATAGTTTTTTTTAAATAGTATTTGGCATTCTAAGCCCATTTTCCAACTTTTTATAAATGTTTCTTCACTTAAGCATGAAAACTATTAGAAAGGATGAGTGGTAGAAAGATTGACCTGAAAATTGCTACTCCAGAGAACTTTCTCATTAATTTTTTCCATTACTTGCATTTACATGTATTTCTGATGCTTTGCTTTTATTTCTGGGTATTACTGGAGGACAGGGTTAAGGAAAAGAGGATGACTAGTTTGGATTGCAGAATATGAATTGCTGCAAGGAAGAAATATCCATCAGGCAAACATGCACTGCAGTGTTTATGTCAATCTGCTACATTTTCTCTGACATCTTATGATTTTTTTTCAGTTAAATTTAGTGTTTTCAGGCAAAGGTTGTGATTTCCTAATAGCCTCAGAACCGAGCAAATAGGTAGAATGTTTACTTTTTCTACACGTTTGTTTTGTTTTACGTTATTGAAATAGTTTCCACTAGAAGGTAAGGACAGTACAGCTTCCAAGTAAAATTCACCTCCAGGCAGTTCAAGCACTGCCCTGAAGAGAGCCTGACCAACATCAGTCCTGACATCCTGAATGCTCAAGACAAAGCCTGAGTTATTAGCAATAGGAATTCTGCACTAGGCCACAGGGCTACAAAAATTATGATTCCTTTTCAGTTGAAGCATAAAGGTTAGAACAAGAAATATTTAGAAGTTGTACTAAGGGACATGGATTAGTGAGGAAATATTGATGGTAGGTACTCAAGATCTTGTTAGGGTCTAAAAGAAAATATTTTCTGTGAAAAGAGGGTAATTTATTGTTGGTATTATTGAAATCTTAACTGTCTAATCAAAGAATTACTATTAGTCCATAATTAATATGGACTTAATATCATAATTAATTGTGGTAGGTGGATGACTGGACTGGATGATCTTGGAGGTCTTTTCCAACTTTGGTGATTCTATGAACTTTCAAGTATGAACTCTTCCGACCCTGCAGAAGTGAATAAAATGTTCATTTTCATGCTGCTGATTCCAGAACAACTCTTTTAGCAACCATGAGTAGAAAATTAGTTTATTTAAAATAATGAGGCTTACAGCACTTTTGTCATGTAAAAGCAACAAATAAAGACTCACTCAAATCAAGATAATTACATTTTATTGCATTAATTTATTAAATTCTTTTAATGGCATTGACACAGTAGATGCATCTTTCAACACTCACTGAGAGACAGTGGCAGCAGTCGATGACTTATGTAGGTCTTCATTTTCTGCCCTGCTCCTGGGCATTTTCAGGCAGGGATAAGCAGTTCAAGAAGCAGATCAAGTATAAAAAAGAAAGCTAGCGCTATCGTTTGGGGATGATTTCCCCTCCTAGCTATTACAGCCCTATAGCATCTCTTTCAGCTTAGTTCACCTTCACTCAGGGTGAGACTGGTCAACCATTACAATTAGCGTTGGCTTTATTTCCCTAGCTGTATTTACTTATTTTTTTTGTCTAAGACAGCAAGATTTCACTTGCATTTTTCAGTGCGTAATTAGATAGCAAACAATGTCCTTCTAATCAGCATGAAATAAATGATGTAGTGAAGATACTGCTTGGTAATATTTTAAACTTGTTTAAGAATAAAACGTTGCAAGTGAAAACCACTTAGTATACGTAATGCATAATAATTCACTAATATTTATGCCAAACATACCATGTCAGTTTTTCAGTTTTTGACCTCCTTTACAAACAGATTAGCTTTATAATTAGTCTCTCGGATGGGCAGCTACAGGGAGCCATGAAAGAGGCATGTTAGTCTGTGCTCTACACCCTGTATTTCCACAAAACAATTTCATGTGTTTTACATAGAGCAGTAGGTGCTTAGGAACCTCCCTTTTTTTTTTTTTTTTTTTGTAGTCATTAGGCTTCAGTGTCATGCTTAAACTAGCCTATATTTAATCCTTAATCCCACTTTTAATCCTTAAACTGAAATCAAGTCACTTCAATAGGAAGATGAAGCTCTTTATTATGCACTTTAAAATTGCTAAAATGCCTTGGATAGTGGCCTGAGGTTCCTAAAAGTTATGTTCTGGAGGCCACAAAGGGATTTCAGCCCACTGTGTTGAATGTAAAACAAGGGAAGAGATACCTTGGTGGGAGATCTATATTAAATATAGAACACCGAGGACAAAATACTGTGACCAAAATCTTCAAATTGTCATGAAGAACTAGTTGTTTATTAACTCAATTACATAAGGCACTAAGAAAATCTACATCCCATTCAAGGTTAACTTTACATGCAATGGGTAGAATTCATTCCATATGTTGAAGGCACGTGAGTGCCACCAAATATAGAAAAAGATTGAGAAGATATGTTCAGTTCCCACCTGTTCTTCCATAGATCAATGTCATTGCTTCCTTTGATTTTTTTTTTTTTTTTTTTTTTTTTACTACAACAAAACACATAGACTTGAATATAGATCTGACTGGCAAAGTTTACCCATTGAAACATGAGATCTGAGACTACAAAAGAGAGAGACATATAGACAGAGTGCCTTTTTAACCAAAGCAAATCCTTTTTTGCTCCCTAGCGAAGGAGTTAGTATATTGAAGGAAGACTGCACTTCTCACATTCTGGAAGAACAGTTTATTCATTGTTCTGACACCATTTATTTGGATCTTAATGAAGTAGACTCTTGGAAGCATGGGAAAACATGCTGTTTTCCATGCCGTATCCTCCTTAGCAATCTGTGATATGGAATAATTTCAGTCACCCTCTGTCTTTTGAAGAACTATTCTGGCATCGGATTCTTATTTTGAGAACCAGATGTTAAGGGCATTTTCATCAGGAAAAATCAGAAGCCCTGCCCCCTGGAAAAATAAACACTGGAATACAAGCAACTAAATTATCTCTAGATGCATTATTCTAGAACCACAGAAATATAGAATATTTCATGTTGGAAGGGACCTTTGGCCACCATCTTGACTCCCACTTTCAAAATATGGCTTAGTTGGCAAAGTTGCTGAGTGCCTTTTCCTCTCATGTTTTGAGTATCTCCAACAATGGAGATTTCACATCCTCACTGCACCCTAGTTCCAGTGTTTGAACATATTCAATGTGAATTCATTTTTCTTCATTATCTAACAAAACTTTATTTTGCTACAGCTTATGTCTATACCACCAGTCTTCCTGCTGTGCATCTTTGAGAAAACTCTGTCTTCTCTATGAAACATTCAATAGGTACTTGAAAAAATATTAGATATTTCATTTTAAAAAGTTTGGCAAGGTACTGGGAACCCAGAACTGGCCAAAGAGTCCTAGATGTGATCCAAAAGATGCTGTAAAAAAAGGAAATAATTACTTCTCTCGACCTGTGGGCCATACTTTTGCAAATGCAGCATAACGTTAGTCTTCATCCCTACAAGAATATATTCCTGTCTCATCTTCAACCTTTCCATCAGTATCTCAAGATCCTTTTCTGCAAAAGGACTTCCTAGCTGGTTGATACATTCCCTGCCCCCCCCATGTGGCATGGGGTTGTGATGTCCTGAGTACAGACGCTTGCTCTTGCTCCTGTTGAACTTAGTTGGGTTTCTGTCAGTTCGGGTTTTTTTTCAGTCTGTTGAAATCCCTCTGCATGGGCAGGGAGGGCAGCCAGGGAGCCAGTTGTTCCCTATGAGCTTGCACAGAGTGCTATCCACCCTATCCAGGACCCAACAAAAGTAGTATGCATGAGTGGCCCTGGTAACCACCTCTTTGCCACTTTTAGTCAGCTGCCAGGTAGACTTCAAACAGCTGATGCACATTAGGTCTGAAATTTGCTCTTACTTTATTTTTAGGATAATTTCTTCATCTATTTAAGGAATTCTAGAAATTAACAGTAATTTCATTACTTGTTATATATGATAATAACACTAATTCCTTACAGAGCTCATTGAAAATACAGCTAAAACAAGTATTGCATATAGAGAATTCTGATTCTCTATGGAATACTGAAAGGTAGATACTGTATAGAGCTATACAGGGCTATACAGGTAAGATTTGTTATGTTCTTTTATATCAGAAATCACACAATGGCATTACAGAGAGCAGGGAAAAAGGTAAGCTGGACCTTCTTATCTGAAAGTTATGAATCTTACAGCAATTCTGCTGTAGTTTTCACAAACTTGTTTTGAGAGTCTAAGGCAAAGTACTTTTCATCATCTGTATGCATTGGTTGGCTGACAGCTCCCAAAAATGCAGGTGACCCAGACTAACAATCTTTATCTCAGTCCTGTGCTTTAACCAGATCTTCATCTGAGAATGCCGAAATCAGAAAATTTGTACTGAGATATCAGTTTCTGATGTTAAAAATGGCAAGAGAATATGAAAAAGTATTAGAAACTGTGCTCTTTCTCTCTTCTTTCTACCACTTTAAATATCTGTTCCCTACACAAATGCAATAGAGTGTAAATAAGAGACCTGACCATGCGGAAGCTGAAACATGTTGTAATGAGATGGCAACACATTCAAGATAGCAAACGTTTGTAATAAACAACCCTTAGCTCTATTTATCATTACTCCAGGATATCTAGACGCAGATGCTAGTACTGAAATGGGACCATAAAAGTGAAACCAAACACATTCAGAAACCCTTTTTCTGATAAGCTCAATCTCACAGAGGTTTTTGCATGAGTAAGATGAATGTACTTGATTGAATGGTACCAAGCAGTAGATAGTAAAGCTTGCCAACAGATTATCAGCTCTTCAGGGGAAAAAATATCTAGTTATGTTAGAGAAGGAGTCACTGAGATATATTTGGCAGTAAAACAGTTGCATGGAGAAAAATAATTTACTTTTTTTAACCAGTGTACCTTAACATATCAACATGCTGGTTACCCAGAGAAGTTGTGGATGCCCCATCCTTGGATGTGGTCAAGGCTGGGTTGGATGGAATCCTGGGCAGCCTGGTCTAGTCGGTAACAACCAGCCCATGGCAAGGAGTTGGAAATAAGTGATCTTTAAGGTCTCTTCCAACCTAAGCCTTTCTATGATTCTGTGATATCCAGGAGAACATGCTCTTGCTTTTCTGAAAAGCCATGCAGTTTTATTGATTTAATTCAAAGGCATGAATGTCTCTTAAATATAACATTCCAGTAAGGAAACTACACATAAGCTTCCTTAAAGATGCATGCAATCCAGGCAATAAATCCAGAAATGCATTATTCTATAACACAAGTTGATTTCATTGAATGATTTAATGCTGTATGCATTAGATTCAGTTCTTAATGTACCTAACTCAATCAGCTGATGTTTCTCATTTGAAAGGTGATGAATCTTGATTGCAGAGATATTCTGGATGCTGTGACTGCTACATCTAATTCAGAAATACAGTTGATGCACAGTATGCTATCACAGATGTAGGAAGTTGTATCAGTAACTCAGTGGTTGCATGTAATTCAGGGCGTAGTCTACTGAACGGACTTCCTTCTGCAGTTTGGTATGAAACATACA
Organism: Pavo muticus; assembly: GCA_016647715.1. Taxonomy (NCBI): domain Eukaryota; kingdom Metazoa; phylum Chordata; class Aves; order Galliformes; family Phasianidae; genus Pavo; species Pavo muticus. Next base: position 391,239 of record JACDJE010000113.1, on the reverse strand, counting down.
CGCAAACAATATGATAGACACAAATGAACTGTGGCACACTGGAAGGAAATAGACGAAGCTTAGATATTGCAGTAAGATGAGCCAAAAAGTGAACTTGTATTTTGGATCACTTGACATTTTCACACAAGCATAGTGCAATTGCTACAGATCTAATATAGCAAGAAAGTGCTGAGTTTCCTAAACCAGTAGATGTTTTCAGAAAAAAATGTATACTTAGGAAGGTCAGAGGCAGTAAGACTACAAGAAGCTGTGTTTCTTATGATGTTTGTCCAAGGGTCTGTATGCTTGGTGTATCTTCAACTTCTATTGACACTGAACATCTTCCACAAGACTAATGGGAGCAATGAGAAATGTACTCCTGTCCTGATTCTGTCTTTTGCCATAAGAGCCACAGTACTACTGAGCTTTTTTTTTTTTTCCCCAAGCGATCATAATAGGCAACGAGCTGAAAAAGAAAGAGCAACCCCAAGGATTTTCCTTCAGGGTAACTCTTCATACTATGAAAAAATGTAGTTGAAAAGCCAGCTAACAAAGCTAATTCTTAGCTAACTAGTAGGACAGCAATTTCTATTATAACTATATAAGGAAACGAAACAGCTGTATTTTCAGTTTATACTTGCTTATTTTTATATCTGATGTATTTCAACTTTGTGTGCTGTCATTGAGACCAACAATAAAAAGCAACATTATTGGACATAATCCTAAGGTTTATCTTACTTTTTTCCCCTAGTTTTAGAGGATTTGAATCATAACTAAAATTTTGCTCTCTAAGTGAAGAAAAAACTTAATTTATTTTAAAAATCAAGTATCTGCAACAGACAAAGGGGAATGGTTGTAAACTAAAAAGAGGACACTTAGGTTGGATGTTAGGAAGGAAGAAATTTTTTACTCAGAGAATGGTGAGGGGCTGGAACAGGTTGCCCGGATATGTTGTGGGTGCCCTATCCCTGGAGACATTCAAGGCCAGGTTGGATGGAGCTCTGGGCAGCCTGACAGTGTTTGGCAGCTCTGCCCATGGCAGGGAGTTGGAACTGGATGATCTTTAAGGTTATCTCCATCCGAAGCCATTCTATGATTCTTATGCCAGTGTAGATCTCCTAGTCTTAGCTCAGATAAATTGGAGTCTGGTAGATGGGTTCTTTTCCCAAGAAAAACAAGCTTTCTCACTTTGAGGCCAATGGTGCTGCAAAGAAATGGAACTCTACAAGCAAAGCTATTACAAAGCAGCCAGTGAATACTTTTAAAGCAATGTAAAGTTTGGTTTTCTGAACTGTAGGTTCTTTTTTGAGTATTACGTGGATGGGTATGGAAGATGATTTCTGACTGTTTGCTTGCTTGAGTTAGGAGAAATGACCTTGTGACTTTATTATAGTGAAATTAAAATATAATAATTCCGCTTTTTGAGAACTTCAGCACTTCTTCTATTTGATCTGGATTGAGAATGAGACTGTAAAGATTGTCCTAAGATCATGGAGAACTGTACACTGAGAGACACATAAAATTGTTATTCTGAGTCTGTAAGTAAAAGATATAAGTAAATGTTAAGCAGATTTTTTTTTATATTCTAGGATCCAAATTGGATACACTGTTCTGCATATTAAAGCATAGTGCTGGAGGAGCATTTCTCATTGGCTGTGCACATAATTGCAAACTGACAATGACTTTACTCCCCTCCCTCCAGATTGTTACGTGTGTGTGTATATATATTCATACATATATTCACAATGGGGAATATAAGAAATTGTGAGAAGAAATTCCTAAGTACCTTTGCTGCTCTGTATGAATTATCTAGATCCATACTTTGCTGGCAGATAAGGTTGGTGACTAAAGAAAAGAACCTCATCGCAAATACAGTTCTGTGAGTACTTACGTTAAGGAATGAGAAGGTAAAAGCATTATTAGATATGCATGTTTCAGAAGACATCATGTTATTAAACAGTGTGAACATGAACTGAAAACTTGATATTTTGCTGAGGCAATCACAGGGCATAAAGTGGAAAAGTTTGGTATTGAATTTGGTTTGGAGTGAATACAATCTATTTTTTTCTATCACTAATCTTCTCACATCTAGCTTGAAACAATAGTTATGAATAATTCTACTTTAGAATCAAGCGGCCTACAAAGCCAAATGACATGAGAGGCTTGATCTGAAAACATATTCACTATCAATGTGAATTGTACTTAATGTGTTAACGAGCAGCAAAGCTTGTAGAAAATGTGTGCAAATGCTTCCCCCAAAAGAGAGCAACTTAGTCTGGTTGTTTTACAGAGTCATCTGATTTGGAGATTCTTAGACACTGATTCATCGAACCCAGATTACCTGCAGCAAAATGTTACAGGTGTCTGCTAGATCATAACACAACCATTAGTTGCTTTTAGCCTGATATGTTTTCTGCCTTTCCAGAAACTTAGCAAAAGTAGTGACTTGCAAAAATGGCATTCATTAATGTCTGTACCTATCTAGAATGTAAGTTTTGACTACAAACCCTCTGAGTTACAAATATGTCTTCTCTAACACTGTTAGGGGAGTTATGCATTGTTTCCCAATCACACTTCTGAGGGGAAATGTTGCTTTCTGACACAAACGACTGATAACAGATGATATAGCTTCAGAATGGCAAGGCTTTTCTCTTCAAAAGAAGGTAACTAATGTTGTAGGCCAGTGCTTCTTGATAAACTCCCACAAGTCTGAATTTCTGAAAGTGTTCATCATTGGGTATGTGTGTTATCCCTAGTGTTTAGTATAAAATGTTGTATGTACAAACAAGTTCATTAAAATTGCAAGAGCCTGTAGCACATTTGTAACAGCTTGCCCAAAGGTTAACATTTATAGTTTTGCACTGCCAACATCCTGCTTTTATGGGGCACATTTATATGCTAAATTGCCTATTATGTTAAGCTGTAAGTTCCCATTTAGCAGCATCAGGAACAAGATTTGACTATAAGTGTTTAGATTTTATTAGTGCTGTGCTCATCTTCTTAACAGCTCAAACTTCCTACAGGCTGAAATTTTGCTGCATTCTCTACAGAGGTACTTATGTACAAGCTGTGTTTAGAAACAGCTGAGGATAAGGAGAATGGGGAGGCATGTAAGCCATTGCTCACTGATTGGGAAAAGGTGCCTTATTGCATCTCACCTCTGAGAGAATCCTAAATGTCATGTTTAAGCAATTATTGCATCTAAACCAATCTCAGTAACAACTCCTTCTCTAGTTAACAGAACCAAAAAAGGTCAGCTGAAAATGTTTCAAGAAGGGTGTTTTTATTGGAAAGTAAATTCGTGCAGTCATTTCACTTCTGCTGTAGGTTACTTCCCAATGCACAACCAACAGAATGAAATGTGATATACCGGCCACATAAACAGAAATGGCAACTCTTAGCTGTATATGCGGTTCTCAAAGACAAAAGAAATGCATTTTCTAATGAAACTGTGTGATTATTATCTTCCCTGAGTAACATGTTCTTCTCTGGAGATCCTGGGACTATGGGAGCCACTGATTATCACAAAAGCTTTTCAATACTAGGTTTCCAGTTTGTCAGAGACAGAGCCAAATTTCACATACTGCTTTAAAAACTTCTGTGACTATTTGCTGTTTGTAGTAGAGGTTGAAGTCTGTTAGTGGCAACTGACTATTGAAAGGGACTTGACAAAAATGATCAGAATCCTGCTCAAGGCCAAGGCCCAGACTTTACTTGCAATTTGAAAAAAAAATTAAGAGTTGTTTATTTTTGAATGCCTCTGTCAAAAACGAGAATGTGAGAAATTAAAATAGTGCTCTGCCCCTAAGTTTTTTCTAGCATGCTATAAAACAGGATTCAAAAGAGATGTGCTTCATAGGCTGACCAGGCTAGTTTTGCAGATTAATTTAATTTAACACAGTGGGGCTTCTTTTGTAGACCATTGACAAGCTATAGAAACATAAGCCATATAAAGCTCTTGTTGGTGTTATAATTAAACTGCAACTAGCTGTTGGCCCCAATCTTAACTACAAAACACAAAAATGGAACTTCAGTTTGTTCCTACCAGGAAAAAAAAAAAAAAAAAGAGAATCACAAATCTGTTTTGATACGATGGCATTTCCATAGAGGCAAGTAGGAACAAAGGTAGGTAGAATCTCTGGCATGACCTATAGCTTAAAAAGGTTACCTCAGTCACTAATGAAATAGGATTACAGAGAGTTCTGAGTATGCTCTACAGAACTCAAAAATTTACAGAGATTATGGGAGTGAGAAAGATACCTTCCATGTAAAATACATTATTTCCAGTAGGCAGAGGGTCCACACTGAAAGCTTTGAGGTCTCTGACAGAACCTGTCTAACTGAACACCTTGTCTGTGTTAGCAGTAAGGGCTGCAACCCCTTGCAAATGCAGACAGGGCTTTACCTATTAAGGCAGACTGTAGGGAAGAGATGAGGAAAGTAGTGCAGAAAGTTTTTGGTGTTTTTTTTTTTTTTTTTAATGACCTATTTAAAGTTACATTTTTCCAAATCATTTAAGGAAGAGACTTAGTTAATGCTACTTAATCAAAGTTCTCTGCAAATAACTTAGAGGTGACAGGTCAGCAAAGACAAGCTTATTTAAAGACTGTATTTTAAGATTTAAAATGCTAAGAGTCTTACCAAGTCTAATCTGCTAAGAATTATAATAAAGTATAAGAGAAGTTGAAACCTTATTTATTTCAAGATCAGATTTATTATTTTTTGAAGACCTTACAGGCAAAGAAACAGACAAGAATTAACACAGCAACTCTCTCTTAAAGCATACAGCCTGTCTACACAGGTAATTGGATGATGATTGGTGGCTTCTGTTATCCAGAGTATTTATGATTTCTGGTTGATTGTTCTCTATGGTCTAAATGAGTTCCTGTATTTAGGCAATTGAAGCTATTCACTCTGGGGTTATTTTCAGTACTCAGACATGATATAACATCTGTAAATATGCTGTGACACTATGCTAATACTAAGTTCTTGGTTGTGAATTTATTTTTTTTAAAGAGTTGTTGCTGTAGTTTGAAATTAAAATAGTGACCTTAACAAGCACTATCATTATTATGCCTTCAGGGGACTTAGACATGCTCTCATTCACTCTGATATGCTATTTCTGATTAGTTTGGTGTTCTGAGCTTATTATTTTGCTGAAGAGACAAGAAAAATAAAAAGGGGGTGGAGGGCTGTGTTGCTTTGTTCAGATACATTTCATAATAATCCACTACACAGTAGGATTCTGATTTCAAGTTAGTAATTGGAATTGTATTTTAATTAGAAATGTACACCTAGAACTTTACTTTTCCCATGTCAGAGTTAACATGGTGAATATGTAATTGAGGAACAAAGCCCAAGTGATTTTCTGTTTTATATTAGGATAAGAGAAAAGCAGGGGGTATCCACTGAAGGCATTACAAACTCCCGAAATGGAAGAGAGAGAGAGAGCTCATTGCTGTAATGTGGTGCTCGCAGCTGGGAAAGGAGAAAACATCAGCTAATGAAATCGAGTGAACCAGAAGTTCAGCATTTCAAAGACGACTTGACATAACCACTGATATATTACTAGCCCGAATCCAAAATATAACTCAACCCAACATTCGGGTTTTTGAGAGTGACAGGATCTGAATGCCCTTTTTATATCTAAACGCTACTTGAATTACAAAAAGCTCAATAAAGCAAGAACAAGGTTTCAAGAAGGGGGGGGGGGAAGAAGATTGAACTATGCTGCATTCTTTAAATCAGTACTATCCCTCAAAAAAAAGTAACCCAGGACATGTTTTTAGATCCATTTGAAGATCTGTGATGCATATGTGTCAAGAACATTAAGAATAAAGCAGCAAATCCAGACAGCTTTTAAAAAACAAATGATTTGCTTTAGTTGGGAATGAAGCAATCAGTGTTTGGAGAACGTTTTTAACATTGACTTCTGGAAAGTACATATTCAGTGCAGGAAATTTGTTTGATTATATCCACAGGTAAGCACTGTATTTATTACATTCAGAAAACTACAGGAATTTACATAACTGAGCCTACACGTACTCTTGTAGCATTTTTCTTCTCCTTTACATTCATAATAAACATGAATTATATATGGAGACAGCCATGCTTTGTTTAAACTGCTACACTAAGTACTCCTTGACAGCAGTAAATCAATGGTTTGCTTTCTCATACATTTGATTGAATGTAATAACTGAAAAAAACAATTAATCCAAGGGATACACAGGGATTCTTTGCAGCTAAACTGTATTAAATGAATAATACTGTTCCATTGTTCATACATTTGCTGTTTACTGATGGTCACACATTACTGGCCTTGTGTATTATTTGTCTAATTATTTGATTCTCAAAGTTATTTTGCATAACTTAGTGCTCTCACTTAAAATGATGGCTGAAAAAATTATTTCCTCATTCTCCAACTAATAAGCCAATTAACACTGGCTTTTGAAGATATTAACCAGATTCTGATTTCTGCCACCAAATTAAACCCAAAGCTATTGGTATTTTTTTACTGCCAGTACTGGTATAAATTTTACATACAAGTATATATACATATGATACTAAAATGTCTGTAACATTCTCTGTGAGTTCCAGTTAGGATGTTTGGATACATTAGGAGAGAATAACTGAGTGAAATTGTTTGGAAGATGTCTCATTAGACTTCTGCTACATGGTGTCACCAAATTAATGGCGGAAACAAGATTGGATGTACGGTGACATTCAGCGGACAAAAATGTAACATTAGGTAATGAACTTGCAGAGCTTATTCCAGTTTGTAGCTCCTTGTTTTAGAAGTGGAGGAATAGGAACAGCTTTTGGGAGAAAAAGAAGTACTAGGTGGAATATTTGTATTTTTCTGTATTTGTTGAGTGAAATCAAGGAAGGAGGAACATCTTTTTAGGACTATCTCTCTTCACCCTTGCTGATGCTAATGCTTTTCTTCATTAAGTGTTGGAATGCTGGATAAAGCATGCACCTAATTCTTACTGAACTGAATTTACCAAATATTGTGAGCTCAGACTATCCCTGCCACATCTGAATCAACTTCTTCCACCAAAAACTTCATTTAAGAGAAGTTTGATTTGCTATATAAAGGTCCAAACAATTATGTAAGAAGGTCTGATTATTGAAAAGTTGGAATATAGACAGTTACAAAGTCTTCTAAAGATAAAAGTGACCAGAAAGAAGAAACAAACTGTACACTCTGACTTTTATGTAGTTAAGTGACTGAATCTCCATGAAAATGTGCAGACACTTGCCCAGTGAGCATGTTCAGTTTGGTGTCCTGCAGACTTTGTTTCTCCAGGCTGTGTTCCAAGGCCTGAACATGATCTTTGAGGTTTGGGGAAATCTGCTCTCCGCTCCTTGTAGAGGGGGAGAGACTATTTTCTACAGAGAGAAAAAAATTGAACTTGAAATCTTCATCTACAAGTATTTCTTAATCTTTGATTCAGTAAGGATGGAGATTCAATTTCTTGCCATTTAGACCATTAGCTACCTGTTCCTGGAAAAATGTTGATTAGGATTGGTCTTGCACATGCCCAGATGTGAGTATTGCCTGCTAGACAGTAAATGGAGTCTGTTAACAACTTTGTCCTGGACAAACTATTTGCCATAGTTTAAGGGCTGGAACAAATGAGCCTTACTTCTAAAGAAGAAAAAAAATATTGTGTGTTTCTCCCCTATGAAGCTTATGCTTTCTCCAGTATAGTCTATATTCTTACATTAAGAATTTAAATAACAATTCCAGCAACCACATAACTGAGATCAATGCATGTAAGTCATTATTGGTTCCTGTTTGAGGCTGGCAGTGACCAAGTCTGTTTGGGACAGGAAGCATCCAAAGGCATGAGCTTGCCTTTAGGAGACAAGAGGCTTAATTGTTAGCAGTACTATGAAAAACATCTCTTTGCTTTCTGCCAGCTCTGTGAAAGGATTCTGAATAGTTTGTGTGCAGCCAGAGGTACTGATGTTTAAATGATCAAAAACTCAGCTTTGAACATTTTTGTCTTGAGGCCTTGCGTATTTTCTTATACTTTTTCAAAAATGAAATGAAGCCATTGTGTAGCTGCAGAGGGAAGACAAACAAGCTCCTGTTATACAGATGACAAGATGTTAAAAGTAAAAATCCCAGAGTCATTGTGAAGTATAGAACGGTATAGGATTTCTCCTAGAAGGTGTTTCAGATATAAGGTGGAGTAATTAAAAAAATAAAGTAAGCAAGCCTTTAAACTCAATGGAGTGAGTTTAAAGTAAATAAATAAATAAATTCATCTTCCTTTTGTCCTTGAAACCTCACAGAGAGAGCTACTTCATAAAAGCACCAGAGAGGTATTTTTCCAGTAACTGAAAGTGGGCCTGGGTCATTTGCTGTAAGGATCTGATGCACTTTAATCCTTAGGGTTACTCACTGCATTTCCACTTAGGCACTTACACTTTCTCTCCCTGACTCTTGTACTGTCATATGCATTAGCATGCTAATAAATGCACGCGGGTGTACCTAGCTGAACAACTGCTATCAGAAGCTTATCTTCCATTTTTGTTTCAGAGTATGCTAAAGTTTTGTTACAAGTTGTCCTAAGTGCCCAGATGGCCACGGTCACCAAATTCATGGTCAAATGTCTCATCTTTCATAATCATTTTAATGTCATTTGGTAACATAAGAAGGTATGGTAATTCACTGTGTATTACTCCACGTTACTGAATGATGTGAAACAGACATTTCACTGAAAATTTCTACTTGAAAAGTCTGAGAAGCTGGCCAGGTAAAAATTTCCAAAGGTAGGTGTTTATTTACAAAAATCATGTAATTATCAAATGAGAGAGAGATTACAATGTTTGGATAGGGCTGATGATTCTCAAAAGCCAAATGACAATGAAAATAAAATAGGACTTTGAATTAAGATGACCTAATTTTATTTCCCTTCTCCCACTGAATGGTTTTAATAACTTTTAAGGACAGTGTTGTTCTGCATGACCACACTGGTCTTGCATCTTCTTCTAAGGTATGAGTCCTCCTCTGCATTTTTTTTCATATAAATTACAGTGAAATTAAAATGACTGATAATTGAGTTTGTAAAACAGTAGGGCAGTCATGAAAGTGAGGCTAGTTTTGATATTGCCAAGATGCTTGCTGGCATTTTTGCTGCATTAAGGGGAAAGAAGAAAGTCAATTCCCAGAGAACATTTACTGTCTAATCTAAGGTCCGATTGTCCTTCCATTTTGTTTAACCTCTTTTCAGATGTTTGATGGAATGTGGACAGGTAATTGAGTGTAGGATCAAGTCTTATTCCTGGAATGGCTTTTAGGGCTACTGAAGTAAATTCTCTCGGTGCAATAACATCAAGAAAGCTTTAAGTAGAACATCTTGCATTGTGGTCAAAGAGATTCAAAATGTAGCATTGTAATAAGCAAGGTTGTTAAAAATAGGCCAGCTGAAGGCAGTAGGTGTCTCATATACAAACAAACAAACATTCCTCCTTACCAGGTAACAACAGCAAAAGCACATATTCAGAGAAGGAAAATTTTATTACAGCATACAGTAATAAAATGTGTTAAATCCAGTAGTGCATAGTCACTGCTTCCTTTTCCCTGTACCTACAATGTATGTGAGTCTGCCTTGCTGTCTCCTTCAGTTCAACTGAAGGTGATAATCACTTGCTGCCAAACCAAAAGGAAAAGCAAACTGTTATTCTCATGGCAGTAACAAGGTGTTTTTTTTGGTTTTTTTTTTTTTTTTTTTTTTTTTGCAATGAAGGAGCATGTGCGCTCCAATTATTTGACTTCATGTCAAAAAAAAACTAGATGTTGGCTATGTTTGCTTTCTGCTTTCCAGTCAACGTGCTTACAGCACTGCATTTTCTAATCTTTCTGGTGCGCAGGCTGACATTGCAGCACCACAGTATAGTCTGTTACCTTCTGTCACATCTACTTAGATCTAAAGTAACATGTATATACTAAGACACAACCTGATGAAACACAGTACACTGGCAACATAAAGTCATGCTCCTTGGCCTTGGGGACAAGTGCAGAAACTGAAATTCTAATACAAAGACACCGCAGGCAATAGTGCATTTGTTTACTGCCCTCATTGATAAAATGAAAATTATTCCATTTTCAATGATGACAAATTTGGTAATATTTATAGAGAACATTTGCTGAAATGCATGATCTCAGCATAGGGTTTGTTTCTCATTGCCTATTTTTCAAATGTTAATGGGAAAATTATAAATGAAGAGAGGACCGATGTAAGTAATTTCTACTGCTTATTAGAAACCAGTTAAATATGTGATTAAACTGTATATGAGCTTTTTCTCCAATCTCATTCATGAACAGAATTTTATTCTGTAAAAATGTTTTTTTTTTTTTTGTAGAAAGATCGTATATAGAAAGCATGTCATGACAGATTTATCAACAAATTCAATTAAACTAAAAGCTAGAATGTCTGCACTAGCAAAATTGTACATGAGAAATTGCCTCATGAAGTTAATGATAATACATTATGTCTACTGATGATCCAGCCTTCTGGCTCCAGTTAAGGTTTAAAAACAGCTAAAAGTAAACCAGAATCCTTTGCACTGTCAAAACAAAGGAATACGACCCTTTTTAAACTTACTTAACATGAACTGAAGGCTCATAAAGATCTTACTAAAAAGAAATTGTAAGGTGTTTATTGCCAGTAGAAGATAATGGATGGGTATATTTAGGAAATAAGGTTACTGCTCAACGTTTAGATGAAGGGAAGAGGGTCCTCTTCTCTGCAGCTACCTAGCATTCAATGGCTCATCTCTTGTCTTTTCCAAGTAGAAAGGAAATTTAGTTATTATAAATACCATTTTCTCTGGTTGACAATCAAGCTGGGGAGACAGATCACGACCAGTATTTATTAAAACACCTTTTACTACTTAGGTTCACATATATTTATATTATGAATAGAACCAAGCTTTCATTATTAGCCACAGCTTTATAATAATTAATAATTCACACCATACATTCACTTACAGTTCAGACACACACGCACTCTCATAGGGTCACTCACAGTTATGTGGATGGAGTAGTAGCTGGAGGCCAACTGGTAGAGTGGCCTATAGGTAGGGCTGGGAGAACCTTTACGGTGCATGTATTACACCAGGGTCTTTGTCAGAATATGGCAGCCTCCACCTTCCTAGATGTGATCCATGTGATACAATCCATTGTTGATGCTACTATGGACCAGTACAATTTGGAGTTTTGGAAGGTTCAGCTGGACCATCAGTCTCCACTTAACAGACCTTAGAAGAACTTGAACACTATTTCTTAGCATGTGTGTATCTTCTCTTCAGCCTGCTATTTTCTGTTAACCACCTGTCCATCTACATATTGGTTCTCCTAGATCTGTATCTCACAAAGGACAGAACTTTCACAAGGGTTTACACAAAATGCTATGATACATTGTCACTTGTACACCTGCCAGTTTATACACAAAGGGTGAAGATTCATCTTCAAATCCATATTGTGCATACTTGGACTATCTGGCAATGCTAATTAATGAGTAGGATTCATTTTCTTTACCCTCCTGGCTTAACATATTCACAGCTCTTTTTGAAAGGCAATGTCAGTCAAGTAATTCATGTACATGGATAAGCCTGTTCAGGTAAGAAAAAGAGCTGTAGAGCTCTCATTTCTTAATTTTTAGGTTCAAGAAAGGGGAAAAAATATCATTTATTGGATTTAACTATTGACCATATCATTGATACTTTGGGAATAAAGGACTCTCTTCTGTTCTGTTGGAGTGCTGCTGGATCTTGTCTTGCTCACATTAGTCATTAACTGAAGAAAAAGAATGTTGATTTTGCTGTTTGAGTACTATCTATCTGCTTGTTATTTTTTTTCATGTTGGGTACAGGTTGCTGTCTTTTAAAGGAAAATCAATACTAGTGTTGAAAAGGAACCTTGTGTATTCAGCTTTGCAAAGTTCTCCTGTGAGCACCAAGAAAAGAACTAGTAATAAGGAAAAAAAAAGATAAACAAGAACAAAAGAATGCCAGACTTAATTGCCAGTGCACACATAAAGCAATATTGTTTTTCCAATTGCAGAGAACAGAGTAAAAAATTAAAAAGGGGGTGAAGCATTTTCCAAGGAAGATACAAATGGACCGATGACATACACTTGCATTTCAGCTATATGTTTGTGCCCTTTCATTTAACACTGATGTGTCTTGAACAGTTTGTTGATACAGTGTGAAAAATTGAAAGAGAAAAATGAATTACCCATATTTAAAATATTAAGAAAAAGGCAAGATTTTTATTTCTGTTGTTGGCAAGAATTATTGAATCATCAGTATAATCTTTTAGGTTCCAGTCTCTGAATATTTCAGTGCTTTCATCTGGGCATTCTGAAGATGAGGAAACCTTAAATAATTTATGATCCTATCAGGAAAAAAAATGGTGAGTCTGCAGTGCTACATTCTGGCTCTTTTTATTTTTTGTTCTTCTTTAAACTAGTTATGCAAGGGAAGTAGATACATTCTCTGCCTGCTCCTGAATTAAGATACAGATAAAAAAAATTAAACAGAGCTAACAAGCTAGATATTGAGCCACTAGATTGAGTTTGATTCTCTACTGTATTAATCCCTTTTTCTCTAAATTTCACACTAAATATCTGACTGATTTCTAATTAGTTACGAGAACATTTTTCATTTACCTTGATACCACAATGAAAAAGCTTAGGAAGAAATCTGTAGTGTCTTTTCTGGTAAGAAGTAGAGCATATCATTCACCTGCAAAAAACTTACCTACTAAGACTAAAATTAATGATGTCTGGTGCTGGGCTTCTCTGAGATTCCCATGTAATTTGTGAGTTGCTTGCCAAGACAGAGCTGCTCAACACAATTAGCTTTTCACGTACTAACGAGAGCAGGAAGAGCTGCCAGCAAAGAAGACAAGTAAAATCCTAAAATACCTACCAGTTTGCTGGGAGGTGAGACAAGGTACACTGTAAGGATGTGTTGGGAAAATAAAAAGCAGGCTTGGTTGTCTTCTGTTCATCGACACCATTTCACAGAGCATATGTAACAGGAGGAAAGGAGGAAGGACATCAGCTATTAGATACTGATGTCTGCCAGTTCTGTAGCTTTCACTTCACTGCTTCTGGTGGTTACCTTGTAAAAACCTATTTAAAAGAAGCAAGAGTGCAAATGTTGGAGTAATACGAACCTCTGTGACAGGTTGTAAGAAACTTTAAGCTTCAGTTATCTTTCTCGTTTCTTTGTCAACCTGGTCAATCTTCCCACTTCCCCCAGCTGTAGTTTTAAGTGATTTGAGTGATGATACTAGATTCTGAGACATAAAGTATTCAGAAGGAGAAAATGATGTTAAGAGTTGCACTGGTCGTTTACATAGGGAACACCATTTAGAAACCAGTCAGAAAACAGTGCTCTGCAGATGAATGCAGATAGGTGAGTGTCTATCTGGCTACATGTATGTATGTTTCATAAAGACTAGAATTAACTTCTCACTTCAAAAAGCTTACACTAGAGGGACAAAAAGCTAACACTCTGAGGGTCATGGTTTAGTGGCCAGGGAGGTGATGGATTGATGGTTGGACTACATGATGATAGTGGTTATTTCTAACCCTAAGGATTCTATGATTGTACGATAAAGAGACACAGTCTAAGCTTGGAAGTCACATACTTTTTGAGTAGATTAGAAAGATTTGCCTATTAAAATCTATGAATACTAAATGGAATCCTGGGGCATATTTCTTCAGGAACTTTATAGGTAATCACTGGAAGAAGGCAAGATGTTGATTTTGCACAAAATAGCCATTCCAAAGACTAAAGTTCTTTGCTAGAGGTTTTTTTAACACTCTCTTCAGTGAACACAAAAATAACTTCCCCACCTCACATCCAGCTCCAACCAGCTTTGGAAGTCTCAGAGATACCTTGGTATTGTGCCACCAGCATACACTAGAAAAAAATGAGAGAAAATGCTGATCTAGGAATCCTTTTAATTCAAGCAATTAAAGAAGCACAGTTCTGAGTAAAGCAGTTTGTGTTTATATTCTACATGTTATGCAATTAAAAAAAATAAAATCAAAAGCTCTTTGGGACTGTACTTATTTTTTAATGAAATCAATGTCTGCATCTAGTTACTAATAAGTAACTCTCAATAACAGTTCCTTACAAGAAAGAAAGTTATTTCAGCTTCAGGCAGATAAAAGGATTATTAGAAAACTGTGTGTGCCTGAATGTTTAAGCATTCTTGAAAAACAATACTCTGACATCACCTCAAGCCCATATAAACAAAAATAACTTTCCCACTAAAAGCAAAGGAGGACAGAGATCTAAAGGTGGTGGATACTGGACTGGTGGTAACACCTGTGATAAACACACAAATAACGAACCTTTTTAAACCATAACTATGGTAAATTTTGTCAGAACTTTAAATAATAAGGTTTTGTTTGTTTGTTTGTTTGATCTACCCACTGCTATCTTATCATACATATTAGGATTTTCTGCTGTAGCATACCTCACACTATGCACTAGACTTACTATGTAAAATACCAGCAAAAAAAGGGTGACATAATGACTCATTACAATTTAAATCTTATTACACAAAGCTTCATTCAAATCAACATACATAGTACAGAACCGCAGGGGTACATTTTAGCCTGGTGTGAGCTGAATGAATCATGCAATTCTCATTACAGTTAATAGAAGGAACAGATCTATTGCCGCATGTGAGCCCCTGGAAGTGCACCATACAATTCATATTTGAATCATTCTGGGAAGTGTCTACTCCAGTAAACAAAGTACACCAGCAATGTTTTAAACTTTAAAGTTCATCTGATTCAAATTTTTTGGAAAGGACATTTCTTCATATTAATAACCTAGTACAAATACATCATTGGCACTGATGATTACTCCTAATTGCCACAAGGATAAGTGGAGCCTTTCAGGAGCTTAAGAAGCAAGGGACATAAACCATATTAATATGGATAAAGTTTGTCCTCTCTGCTTGTTATCTTCACTGACAGACTGCTATCTTTTCCCTTCCTAGGCTCTTACAAACATTGTTGTCCATGCAGAAATGGTTATTACTGAACCTGGCTGCTCCCTTATTGAATTTTAGGATATATTTTTAATTATTATTTTTGTATAAACTATGCTTGAAGACTAATAGCTTATATACTTATGGTTTTAGTTGCTTGTTTTACTAATAGCTTGTTCCAGCTAATTAAAAGAAATCTCCAGGAAATCTCTTTCTTTTGATAAGTAGGTTGCACAAACAGCTTCAAGGAGAATGCATCCTTCTAGCCATAAATCTGTACTTATAACCAACTGCCAAGCCTGACTGCATACTCTGGAGTGGCATGCTTGTAACTTTGGTTTTATTTTAGTACTGTAGTCTCACGTCCTCAAAAAGTGATATTTATCATTAATTATTGGTTGCATTTTTTTTTTTTTAATAAGTATGCTGTAAAGTATTGTTAATTATGGATAATGCTCCTGTGGATTATAATCAGACATAGCTTTTACTGGGCATATCTACATCAAAAAGGATTAAATTCTCAAATAAGCACATCTTTCTAGTTAACAAAACTGATTTTACTTTTACTGCAGTTTAGGGATTTCAATTATGTATGTGAACTGCAAGAAAAAAAAAATGTTTTCCTACCTTTTCCTCATTTTTGCAAAACATGAACCCCCTCAACTCAATTTTAATTCAGATAGCTTGCATTGCATACGTAACTTAAATAAGTATAATCAAGTCACCTTTCCAATTATCAGAGAGATTTTTGAGAAACAAAGTAAGTTGGATGTGTTTTGATAGCTAGCTTAAAAAAAAAAAAAAAAAGCTTTTATTAAAGATGAAAGCTGTATGGAGTGTGCGTTTGAATTCATTTGGAAAAGAATTCAAATAGCTAAAATCCTCAAAGAGCAGAAAGGTGCAGGTTACCAGTACAGTGCTGCTTCTGCAGAATGGCAGCATCATCAGGAATTCAGCTTCATTGCTGAGATTTCACAGAGAAGCAGTAAAGCACCTCTTATCCAAAGGGCTTCCAAAGGCACTTTCTGAAAGAGCAGGGTTTCCATTGTGTCCGTGTTGTGAGCTTAGCAGAGGTATTCATCAACCATTATTGATTTAGAAGGAGGCATGGCTGGAGTGAGGAGGATTGATCTGAATCCTCCCTTGGCTAAGTTAACTATTTGAGGGATCTATTCATATCAAGATGAAGCACTGAAGAATGACCTACAATGACAGGAAGCAGGTATCTATCTTTGCAGTGTGTGTGTAAAACTCTGGTTTGTTGTTCTTGAGTTTGGATTGTATTTTTTTTTTCCTCTCTCCATTAGCTTCTAGAAACATTATCTTTTCTAAGTCTAGTATTTCCTGTTATTTTTCTTTCCAGGCAATTACTTGAGGGACTAGAGTGGCAGTTTCTACTGAGATGATATGGGGAAGGGAAGTGGGAGATAAATCTTTCAACCTTCTATTCAAGTTAGTCTGACTTGTGTAAAAACAAATGAGATAGTACCTTAGCTCTACTGTATTGGTCAACCTCCCCTGTCCCTGAATTTCCTTTTAATATATCCCAGGGTTATTTCTGTGGTCAGTATTGCCATCCTTGTCTTTTCTGTTTTTACATTAGTTCTCTTCCAGAAGAATCTACAACTTACCTTTCTCAGAGAAAGGACCAGGGGCTAACAGGGCTCAGAAGAATTGCTCTTGGATATTCTTTGATGAGGTCCCTTACCTGGACACCAGTTGGACTTGGACTTCCCATCTCCGTGATCATTGGGCCATATTTCATCCATGTGTTTTTGTCCAGCTTTAATCTTACATCCCCAACACCCTTCTACAGATCTTATGAGTACCGATTTTCTTTACTGACAGCCATCCAAAATGCTTCTGCAAGGAGCATTTCTCTTCTGTCACATCACAGATAACCTTCCTGTCACGTGCCGATATGGCCTTTCCTTCAACTCGTCATTTCACATGAAGTACTGATACATCAAGTGCCATCACTGATTAACTTCTGATCTCAGCTTGTTCAGTGGTTTACTGGAGTTAGGGACAAACACATTTGTTCTTTGCCTTGTGCTGTTCTTCACAATATAGAGGTCTTTTCTACAGAAACACATACAAAGCCATTTCAGCCTCTTTTTTTTTTTTTTTTTTCCTCTCTCCCCTCAAAAAGCCTTTTTCAGGGAAATACAGATACTTTTTGCTTATATGCTGGTGGCTCTAGCCCTATGGCTTCCACTTGGCTGAGCAACATAAGATTTAATCTCTTCTTAAAGAAGAAAAAAAAAAAAAAAAGCTGCACACAAACAAAAGAAAACCAGAACAAACAGATGTATCTTTCATTATGTTCCCTTTAATCCCAAATTAAAATACTCTGTTACTATTCCCACAGTAAACTTGGAAAAGGTGAGATTGTGTCTATACAAAATAGATCCATTACGTGAATTAAGCTATTTATCAGCTTCAAATTCTGCACATATCAACAGCTGAATTGTATTTAGTACACAACTTTGGACATCTTTTTCTTTCCGATTATTGTAGTGACTAGCACAACGGGTTCCTTAACCTGTGAGTAGGGCCACTGTATGCTACAGTGCAAGGAATTATTATAATTATTATTATTTTAAAAATTCAGAAGTAAGACCAAAGAGTCAGTGTGTCAGTTTTATATTAATTCTATATAAATGCTACCGTAATTTAAACTGCTATTGTAATTTAGATTGTTGTCTTTAGAACCAGCTCATTCAGATCTGACAGCCCTGTAGGAAAGGAACAAAGGGAAGATCATAACCTTTTAAGGTAAAGAATAAACATGGGATTCAAAGATTCTGAGTAGCTCAAGATCTCAAGGTCTTTACTACATTTCTTGATTTTCTTTATCTCAAGATCTTTATTAATTTATGTGCTTTAATCATATATATTGAAATCAATATGTGTGCTTGTATATACCTATAGATAAGTAGCTAGCTAGATTGACGATCTTTCCCTGCTCAGTGCTTTGCTTCATGCAGCGGAGCATCAGCTATTAATGGGATTTTATTCCAAAGGAACAGATTAGAGTCAGTCTGAAGTAAAATCCCTGGAAATATACACAGTATTGATGTTGGGTTTGTGTTTCAGCATTAAAAAAAATAAAAATTAATGCGCACATAGAAAATCCTTTTGAAGATGTTAATTATGAGAAGAAAGGTTACACTCTTCTATTTTAAGGCGTTCCTGTTAATTGAGCAATAGAAATCACAATCACTCTTTTTCATGATTCATTAATTTAGGGAGGAAACATAAATAGTCCAGTTCTTCTGAAAAGAAGACAAGTAAATTTAAAGAGCAATCAAGGACTGTGAAGGATCCAACACCTTTCTAACATATTCTCTTTTCATAAGGAATTTCTGTTATGGCCCCCCAGAAGATCAGGGTTCTGAGATTTTTGTTATTTTATACGTCTTATCTTTGCTGCTAAAACCACCAGACCGCTTACTGTCTTCTAAATGAAGTGATCATCAAATCATGTTGTATTTCCATTTTATTGCCTTTACATTTATGAATCGTAGCATATTGATTTCACCCTTACATTGCACTGAGTTAGACTCTCGCTTAAAAGACGAAATGACTATTTGCTTTCTGTAAACCCTACTATCTCTATTTCTTTTCTTCTCTGCACTATAATCTGTGACTTACTATAGGCCGCTGCTCAGTAAAATGGTGTGGTGCTAGTTCAGCCTAATATTGTTCTTTTTTTTTTAAATCTAACTGCCAGTCTATTGTTACCGGACTTTTCCAGTACATGCTCTTTAAATTATCTGACTTCCCAATAAGTTGAACAGTGTATTATATTCACCTGAAAATTGTTCAGATAATTATCTCATACAATATTTCATCCCTTCCCAACGTTCAGTGTTGGCTACTGTTCCCTACTCCATGCTGTGCAGTTCCAATTTATCATTCAACTTCTGTAACGTTGAATATTACACTGAATTACACATGATAGTGCATTCAATCCTTTGCCGTCTTGGATGTAACATACAGCACTGGATTGTCACTACAGCATCCTTCATTAATTTTTTGGGTTTTTTTCTTCTAAAGCTTTTCTCACTTCTCTAAGGTGATTACAGGTTTCTGATCTGTGACCTGAAAACACAGTGCAAGTTCTATTTTATACACTTAATGAGTGAACGTACTTCATAACATTTATTACAAGTGCACGTCACCAAAGCTACACCAACTCTTACTTGTCCCCTGAGTCTTCCTGTTTCTTAACCTACTCATTTCCTGCCAAAAGATTTTCTCATGTTTTTACCAGGAAAGGTATAAATTTGTTCATATCCATTTTTTATTAGGAGATCAAGTGACGTATTAGACCCTAAACACTTTTGCCTTTTCTGGTTTCTTTGCAGAAAAAAAAAAAAAAAAAGACAAGAGAGCTTAGTACTCACACAACAGCTTCTGCTTTTGAAATAACAACTTGATACAAAACAAGATGTAATTAATTCATTATGTTTTAAAACTGTAGACTGCCTCTGTCCTCACAATAGCATTTAGCCCATGATCCCAGTGAACTCAGGGCTCCCTTAAACCAATATGAAATACACAGATCACTCAGAAAGCAGTGCCTCTTATTTATTTCCATGGAAAATATGATAGAAAGAACATGATAACACTATTTGATAGAGCAAATTCTCAGCTACAAAACACTATTTTTCAGCATAGTCACCACTCTTAGCTATGCATTTTCACCAGCAAAGAACAAGAACCTGCATACTGCACTTGTACAAGTCTGCACCAGTTGAGATGACCCACTGTCACTACTGCTGAAAAGTACCACCCACTGTCTCACCATGCTCACACGAATCATTTCAGTTGGAAGGGACCACTGAAGGTCATCTAGTACAATTCCTCTGCAATGAACAGTCACTGTTTGGTCTCCATAACCATTCAGCAAAAGGGTGCCAAAGGGTGCAATTTTCTTCTGGAGAAATATCATTATTCACTACTTATTGCCCTCAACCTTTTGTCAGCTTTCATCTCCTTACAAATTTTACAGATTTAGAATCACAGTATCATTTGAGTTGGAAGGGACCTTTAAAGGTCACCTAGTGCAACTCCCCTGCAATGAATACGGACACCTACAGCTAGATCAGAGCCCTGTCCAGCCTGACCTTGAACGTTTCCATCCTCCACCTCTCTGGGCAACTTGTTCCAGTGCTTCATTACCCTTATTCTTCTGAAGAAATGTCTTCAGTAAAAAATGAAAACAAAGATTAGCATCTATTCTGAAGAGGTGTTTTTCCAGCCCACTGCATAATGACTGCAAAAAGAATGTTGAATACGTGATTTTTTTTTTTTTTTTATTACCATCCCATTGGTTTCAAGTATCTATCATTGCAATGCAAACAAATTAATATATTGAACACTATTTTTAAAAAGAGAAGCTGTGAAATGATAAACATGTCCAGAATCTACATAAATGCAACAAGGAAAAGGAAATCATCCGCTCTCACATCAGCGAGACATATTGGTACTTTTGCTAAAGTAGAAGATCTGACCTAACTTCTTAATAATTAGGAATATTTCTGCAACTTAATCAAATATTACATTTAGAAATAGTATAATTTTCATTTCCTTTGATTAAAATAGATTTTAGCAATATAGCCTCATGTCTCGTACATCAAACTCCAGAGAAGCAATCAGCACAATAGTTGGCGGTAAGAGAACTTAAACATTTTATTATGGGCAATTTATTATAAGAAATAGCACTGAAAATTCATCTTCTATTAATTTTAATCAGGGGCTAGCATTTTAGCAGGCCAATAAGCCAATAAGTCAAGCAAAGAACAGATTAACTAAATGTACATTGGAAAAGACAGTACAAAACCTGCATGTAGAGTAGCTTCTCAGCTGCTCCAATTCTTAAAGAGATTAAAGGTATGACTGTTGTGTATCTCTTCAACTAATTATCATTCTGTATAATGTTAGCTTCCAAGTTATTTCTCTGGTACTCTCCTTACAGCAGTCTGCTCATTGCTGCCTAAGACTAGAACCACTATAGAAAAAGCTATACTGTAAATAGCATAAATTTTATTTCACTGAAAATCTTCTGTTTCTTTTTTTTTCCTTGCTTTAACTCCACTGTGGAAAAAGAGCCTTTACCCCACCAAGAAGGCAGTCTTTAGATGGAAGTTCTACATCTATTATTTGGCACTCATTTCATCTATGCTCAAGCGTATTTCATAACCTCAGCTGCTTGCTAACATAAATTAAATCAGCTTTTACACATGGAGTTAACAAAAACATGTGAATGGTGAGGGAAGCAGTATCATCACAAGAGAAAAAGTCCTGTCTAAGTTGAGCTATCTACCCCTTTGACAGTGAAGCAGGGGGGAAGCATGGCAGCATTGTTACTCAGCACACAGCTGAATGATGGCTGAACAGAGCTTTCAAGCCTTTTAATCTGTTCTTTGATCATCTCTGAAACAGATCAAGGCAAAGCCATTCCTTTCCTCTCTGACAAAAAGTACTTCTCTATATTAAACATATCCTCCTATTCTATATGGTATCAGAAAATTGGAGTTAGTAGGTCATATACCTGAGTCCATTTCACTCTTCTCAGTATAAAGGCCTGAGCCTAGAACTGATTTGGACCATGTCCTTCATTGAATAGCCTGAGTGGGGCAATGTCCTTCCTGAACTGAGGCTGGCATGACTGATAAAAGGAGCCATAAGGAATGCTGAAAGAAACAGAATTGTTTGTGTAGAGGGCCTTTAAAACTAAAGAGAGGAATTCCCACAAATGATGAAAGGCGTGGAAGTTGATATTATAAGAATCAATAGAGAGCTAGTAAGAAAAATTAGTCCTGATTGGAGTACATTTATCAAAGTCTTCGCTGCCTTAAGAACAGATAGTTCTGTAGTGTATGTATGTTAAAGACATGCTGGACATAGACTAGCACAAGAAATCAATCTATTTGGGCAAAAACAACTTTTGAAAAGTATGCTTAATAGTCATTGAGAGGCCATGGGGATTCCTTCTATATGGTCTAATAGATTAATTTAACTCATGACTTCATATTTTTCCAGTATTTATTAAACAAAAAACACTTGTAATTTTGAAATTTCCTCTTACTGCTACAAGCAGCAGTTAGGTTCATATGTACTTCACTGAGAAATTTCACAAGGTTCTTCAACAAAGAATCAACAACACTACAGGGCAGGGATGTTGTCTTAGTCACAATTTTGGTAATCAGTGGGAATATTAAACAAGTGACAGAAAAATAACCTTGTTGGCGAAGACACACCACATTTGCTCAGGTTAAATTTAATGAAGAACAGAGAAAAGATGGTCTGTGACCAGCATCTCCAATTTCAGAAGGGCAACAAAAAAGAAATGTTCTCTTAGTTTATTACCAATCTCTCAATTCCCGCATTCATAGATTTCCTAAATTTTGAAACAAAACATTTGGAGAATGAAAAGTGCCATTTAACATACTATGAGAGAGAAGACATTATCCCAATGTTTCCTCTAGTTCCCTTGATTTTATAATAGTAACAACAAATAACTTTGAATATTCCTGCCATAAGCATGCCAGGTATTCAGTTTTGCATCTGAAAAAACATTCCTATTGCACCACAGTCTTCTGGATGCTAAACTCAGAATCAAAAATAGCTTAAAATTCATCAAGTTAACAGTAGTAACATTGGCACACAGCATAAATCCATATTTTGACAACCTGAAGAAAGCGTTAAGCTTTCTGTTATCTTATTAAATTGTATCAGACTTGCCTTGCATAGAGCACAACAGACTTGATAAATGCTTAGCTTCGGCTACACTCTGCCATTTATTTTCATACTGTCAGACTTAATCCATAACTGCTGTTCAAAGGCAGCTAGCAGGATATGTAGGTGCATCTTGACTCAGTCAGTAGTTGGCCACTGGCAGCCAAAAGCTACAATACTTTATTGTAATTCAGACTGCATCTTGACATAATTCATTTTCATTTTTTATACGCAATTCTCTAAGGATAAACAATTTATAATCACATGATTTAATTAGCTTTTATTTTGTGTCAATTTTTTTTAATCTCATTGACCAGAAAGCATGGATTTTTACTGGGGAAAAACAAAACAAACTAAAACAATCTAGTATATAAAAAGGGCATGGTGGGATAAATGCAAAATTCAGATTACTAGAGTTTATATAAAGCCTATGAGAACATCTTTTAGTCAGGTTGAAGTGCAGAATGAAATCAGAGAAACTAGATATGGGAGAATAACAGAGGTCTAAGAGGTGCAGGAAAAAAAAAAAATAAAAGCACAGAAGAAGATTTGTCCTGAAGCAGAAAACAAGAAAATAGCAGGTAAGTACTCATACATTTGCATTACAGTTTTACTTCAGGTGGAAGTCTCCTAGATGGTCTTTTCTCTGAGGCCAGGTCAGCTCCCTTCTGGGACAAAGAAGGAAAGGACTCCTTGCTATCTCTAGTGCCAGAGCATAAGGATGGCATGGTACTTGATGGGCACTCCAACCACATCCACCATCCCTGGACTGCAGCTCGAACCTAGCAGTTGGGCCCATTCATTTGCAAGAACCTACACACCAAGGGACAGTGGAAAATGTTCTGCAACAGAGCAGAGGCCTTAGCACTATAGTATATTGCCTGGAAAGTTTTAGTATTAGATTAGATTGTATTTTCTTACTCTACATCTTCTATTGCAATACTTCTTCCTAAAGTAGAATTCCTTCAACTGAAAAGTACACATGAACGGTATTTTTTTTTTTTTTCCCCAACAAGAACCATCTTCCTAAGCACAGCCCTGGAGAAGAGTTATTTAAGCCAATAGTTTACACTTTTCCATTGAAATTTTACTGAACGGTAACCAGTCATCCCACCAGCTGGCAGAAAGAAGAGTTTTCAAACAAGTCTTCTATGATAGAAAACAAGGTATATTCTGAGAATATTCAGTCAATTCCCAAATGAGTCATGGGTAAAAGAAAGAAAGAAATAAAATGATACTTTTTCAGTACACTTCCAAACTCTTTAGGGCAGTGGATTTCTCCTAACCCTGGTAAGGATGTCAATGTTGAAAGTGGCACAAGTGTTGTACGTACATTTTAGACTGAAGCTTTTAAAACTTCTTAAAAAAACAGACGAGCACTGATCCAAAGAGACTTATCACATGACAAGGAAAGAAAAATAGTGCAGAGGTATGCATTTTACTGACATGATGCATCTCTGCAGTAAGACCCCTGGCACTCAAAGATCTTCTCCTACTTTCCTACTTCCCTCCAGTGTGAGGAAGGAAAGCAAAGGGTAAAGTTAAAAAAA
>JACDJE010000113.1:349836-366918 GCA_016647715.1 Pavo muticus | reverse complement strand
AAAAAAAGACCAACACAAATTTCATGAGAAAAGAATGCATTGTTATCATAGAGCAGCACAGAAGAAAAACTGCATATGCTGTTATGCTTGATCTACAGGAAGCTCTCTCTCAACCATTTCAGTGGCATTGCTGGAGACTCTATAGATCACTGGTGTGAACACTTCCATTTCCAAATCTCTGTGTTAGCACTTCAACTGGGTAAGAAAATCTGATGCCATTACATCACTTGGCAAGTAATGTCTTGAAAGCAATTTTTAAAAAATGAATTTATACTTTCATGGATTCTGCATTTGCAGTTGTTATCCAAGTCTTATTTTTTGGGAATCGGACAGCTTTTGTAGTCTTATTTATTCTAAAGAACAGCTTTTCTCCCTCCCTGCCTTAAGTTAGAAAAAGATCTGATAAGGCCAGGTTCTGTTTCATACTGAGCCTTGCATAGCCTGGGATAGCTTAGTATTTCATCAGTTGTGACACCTGTATTCACTCTTTTTAGGTAACAGAAGATCAGTGGCCCTATAATAACATTTTATCTTATTACCTTTAACTTGTCTTTCCACAAAAATTCTTCATTGGGGGGGGAACTATGTCACTATGGTTGTATCACAATTTTCCAGCTACTCTACAGTAGGGGGGAACGTTCCCAACAGCATGTGAAATGGAATATTTCAATATTTCATCAGGCATATTTATTTAGAGAGCTTATTTACTGTGAAAACATGTTAGAAGAGAGAAAGACAAGTGTTTCTGAATTCTCCCATTCATCATTAGAAGCCATCTGAATTGCAAAGATGCCACTCTCTCAAGCAGCCATTCCCTTTATCCCATGGGCTTTTGAGGAAAATCTTATTACAGCATCTGAATTGCTCCCTTGATTTGGAATGTTAAGAACAAAAAAAGAAAAACGTTCCATTTGCTGATTCATTGGCTATTTAAATTCATCAAATGCAGTGTATCTTCTTTCCCACTAGCAAACTGCTAAATCAGGTATTGCATTGTAGTACTGCACATCTTTGACTTCACTGTCTGCTTGTGGGTACCAGTCAGGAGGGCTACAGCTACTAACAGTAGTAGTAAAGCCCATACCTTGGTCGAAACACTCCAGCAAATATTCTATATGCTCCTTATCTTCAGTTACGTACAGCATTTGACCATGATGCCATAAATCTGTAAGCAATTCTGATTAAATTACCATGTCTCCAACTAGTCTATAGTTAAACTACCAATTACTGTGCCAGAAGGACAGCATTGATGGTACCAACAATTTGTTGTGCAAAAAGATGAATAGGAAAAACAAATTTAAACCCATTTATGCAGACAGAAAATAAAAAAAAGCAGAATTTAAGGGACTGTGCTGTATGTCAAGAATATTGATTCACAGAAAACACAAGCTCTTTTTTCTCCTCATGGTTACTCTTTCATCAGCATAGTTACAGAAGAGCTATTCTGAAAACTGAACCAATTGATAACCACTGTTGCAAAACCCACTTAAAAAGTTGGTGATGGACTAGAAAAATGGAGCAGAGGATAAAGGAGTGGCAGCGCTAAGCTGTGAGCAGCATAGCAGTGTGAAGATCTATTCCCTGCCTATTCTCATTTATTGAGGCAGAATGGTGAAAGGAGTCCAAAACTAAGTATTCACATTCATTACCGGGGAAGAAGAGGGAAAAAGGAATTTTCCCTTCACTTCACTTGATTTCAGGAGTGATTAGGTTCAGTTGTGTCTCTTAAATTGCTTGGTAAGTATTCTATCTCTGTCATTTCTATAAAAGGGATAACACATTTCATTGCAGCATTTTCACTCAAAAGAGACTGGAATTGTATTTAAAAAAAAAAAAAACACAAAAACAAGGAGGGGGGCAAGGCTTTTTTTTTTTTTTTTTTTTTTTTGAGCTTATTTCAATATAGCGGAGTAACCTATAGTAGCCTTGCATGCTAAATTGTATGAAGAAATTGTGGAAAACCATTGAGTAAACAGTTAATATTAAAAATACATACTGTTTCAGATGCTGGTTTGTTTATAGGATATACCTGCAATACCTTTAGCTGAGATTGCTTTCATCCCAGAGTTTGAATTAAAGAACAGTTTATTAGGGTATAAAATATTATGTCCCAACTAAATATTATCTTTGAGACAGTTCCAAACTTCATTTTAGAAAAACAGAAGAAATAGGGAATAAATAACAAAGAAGTTCTGGAACAGAAACTCAAAGAGGAGAGTATTTGCAACAATTTCCTAATGCAAATTCAAAAATTGACAGTACATATTAAAATCGTATTCCCTAATCAGCTCTGCACAACAGCTTCAACTATTTGTTAATGTGTGCTGACCTCACACCTTCTCACGTAACTGAGAGACAAAAACACCAGCAAGGTTTAAGATCATCAGGCCACAGCCTCAGCACCATGGTCCAACTGTGGGCAATCAATAGCACGTGCTTAGGGAAGAGAATAGGAACAGGTCAAACATTAAGTAATTGTTCTCAAAGCCACCAATACTTTACAGATCAGACCCAGAGGAGATGTTTTAGTATTTAATAACCTTCAATTGATTTCTCTTTCATGAATTTGTCAGCTCACACCAAACACGTAGACATTCTCTTTGTCAGCTCAAACTCAGATGAGCTTATTTTATGCAACTGGTGCTCGAACATGTGCCCCTGATATATTGCTTTGTTGAGTGTCTGAACACTGTTTGTATAAAGGGCAGATCAGACATTAGGAAAGGCTGTTTTACAATTTTAAAGACACTTTCACATTTAATATATCATGGGCATATATTTAATATATACAGGCAAACATGATAGTATTGACCTATCTCAGATACAGGCTCCAAATTCTTCAATACATTCCTAACATGGATTTTGATCCCAGATTCGGGCTGTGTGCTGGGAACACAGTATCTATTTGATCACTCAAATCTTTTTTCAAGTCTGAGGAGAGAACATTAATATTATATTTGCATTCTGAACATTGTGCTGAGTTGTTAGGCACTATTTTGAAGAAACAGGAAACAAAATACTCATATCTCATTAGTAATCATTCTTTGCAATACTCAAAGAAAAGAAACCTTACTTACCAATGGACAAGGAAGCATTTAATCGTATCAGTTCATAATAAATGCCACACTACCCATTTCCTTGACTCAGGTAAAGTAATTTGAAATAGAAACTTTGAAATAAACATAGTCTAGTTTTCATTTCAAAACTTCGTATTATCAAATATTGTGGGTATGAGAAAAATCTTTTTTTTGCTTAAGACATTATTCCAATTAACTGGCAGCACCGCCAAGTCAAGAGTTGCTTCCATTGTTCATGAGAAGTTCGTTAAAAGTAAATAAAATCAGAATCAGGCTCACAGATATCAGAATTGTTGGTTCTGAAGTCACACAGTTGTACCAGTACTAAACCTTTAAAGCATACGGTAAAGGTCAATAGATAAAACATTTGGAAGTTTTACTCATGGATCCATTTAATTTGCTACTGCAAATGAATTCGATTGCATTTTACAAAATATGTAGCTGCTTCTCTTTTTGCAATTAGAGATTGCTAATAATACAGTGAAAGCTTCTTAATCATTGTTCATTCTAGCATAACGTAAAGCTTGCTGTATTTGAAGAGAACCCAGTCTTAACAGCATCCATTTTTGTTCCTTTCTATTTTTACAAGATTAGACTACTTAATAAACGTTACCATATTTGGCTGCAGTAGAAGTGTGAAGTAGAATAAAATTTTCACAGCGGATTATATGTCTGGGACAAAATTCATTTCTGTAATTAGGTTTGGTTCTGTTGCCTAGGTTTACAGAAAAGTCAAAAGTAATTTTTTTTTTTTTATTTAAACCTAATATTCCCCTGCAGAATTATATTAATATATATATATATTAATAAAGCATGGCTAGGGCCAGGCCTATTATCTGAATATTTGCCAGAATCATTGTTTTGGGGTTTTTCTTAGCTAACATTGTTCCAGTTTTAGGGAAAATAAATAGAAATACTCAGCACCTAAACAGTTATCATTTTAATCGCAATCAGTGAAGACACTAAGACTGCCCTGGAGTGCTCGCATACATTCATACTCATTCATAAGAGGACTCAGAGAAACTCCAACAATGGTCTCAGACACTGAGAGTTTGGAGTTAATATTGCTGCACCTTTGGATCTCTGTTGCAGAGTGGTATTGTGAGCTCCCATGGACACCCTCCCAAATCCTCAGAAACTGAGCGTTACGTTCTTTTTAATCCAAGTTTCGTTGTCTTTAACAATAAGAACATGTTGGGCAAATTGATGGAGAAATGAATCTATTTCAATGTGTTCTTTGCTTTGCTACAGTGCTTTTTAAATGGTGTCTGAACAGTTGGTCACAGATTTATTTACATTTTCATGTAAAGAAAGAAAATATTATCATTTTCTATATGGGAAACTGTTTCTCTAATTATTTGGCTCCTCTTTCTGCCACATAAACACAGCAATTTGCACCCCTCTCCTTCAACTGGCTGCAATTAGCAGCTACATTGCAATAAGCAGATTACGTTAATTAAAAACTCAAAACTATGTAAACAAAGGGAAAGCTGACTAGCCATTTTCTATTTTTGCCAAGTGGGAGGAACACAAGAGAAATTAGCACCAAGCTTAATTTTGCTGTTTATAATTCAAGATATTTGTATCAAATAGCAGCATTTTAAAAGTATTCTTCTATAATCATTTGTGTCTCTCTGTACTAGTTGAATCTCATTGACATCTGCATACACAACCAAAAAAAAAATATTCACAACATCTAAAAAGGTGTTATGGAACAGGTTTGCACACATCACCTACTGAACTGTTACATTTAACAGAAGTTCCCTTCCAAGCCTGAATTAAACTCTGAAAAATTCATAGCTAAGGATAAAAGTACAACTTGGTTTTGCTTCTTCGGCAAAAACTGTGAGCAAACTCTAGTATAAGCATTACCCAACAGACATGAATAAATTGTGAAGTTTTAAGATGTTGCTACAGTTTCATAAAAGCTATAGATTATGCTGCTGCTGAAATTTTTGTTTCTGTTCTTCTGTTTTCCAAGCAGGATTGTTTAATGGCGGTGGGAGGAGTGGGAGGCAGAAGTGGATTTTATCAGCTGGCTGCAATGCTCCCAGTGCTCACCCACCGCCATGGGTTGGTTGCCTATTGGCATCACACACTAAGGAGATATTACAGTAACACCAGCAAACAAACAGCATGCGCAGAAAGACTACATACATATATAGGATTTGTTGGCTATGGCTGTGAACTTGCCATTAAATAGACTTTAGGGAAAAAGAAACAGATTGTAAGACTACAGCCCTCCTCCATTTTTATATTAATAATCTACCCATGTACACAAAGGAGACAAAATATTTCTTTCTCCATGTTTGCACTACTAGATATTGTTGATCAACTGCAAAGAGGAAAATATGGGAAATGGTCACAGCTTCAGACCATTCCTATGGATTTTTTTTTATTTTTATTTTTTTTTTAAACAACAGAATAGGAGTAGAAAATTATACAGAAATAGATATTGGCTCGCATCATCTAGGACCAGGCTTCCAGAGCGAGCAGTACAAAACTACTTTTTCAGAGTATTGTTTCAATTACATCTTTGATTCAAACTGCTTCTGGAACAAGGAGATTCTCAGAAGATGGACAAGTTATTCATAGACCTCCTGGGATGTCACGTAATGCTACGCAGATAGGAAAGGACAACAAGAGCACGAGCATGGGAAACTTGAAGAGGGAAGAAATTTACAAGAGCTGGACACTTTGTGATATTTTTCACCTGCTGTCTTTCAGCCATTTACAGATGGCAAGAATAGTGGAGTGCTTCACGTATCCTAGGTTTCAAAAAAAATTTATTATTCTGTTTTAAGGGCAACTCAGATTTCCCATCTCCTGTTCCCCTGCAGAGCTCCCAGCCAGTAGGAGGGCTGCTCAAAATAAAAGTGCAGTTGATCATTTCTCTTTTTATATTTCCACTATTTTCCTTTTGGAGGCATGAACTTTAAATGAGCTGCTGTACAAGCTTCTTGGGGTCCAAAATAGAGGAAATCACATCCACCACAGAGACATGCACAGCAGAAACCCCAAATATGACCATTATGTTCAACTCAGCGGTCTTTTTTCCTATTGGTAGGTTTCTGATACAAGCTTAGCATCAAACCAAGCTGTCAAAACCAATGAAATCTATTTCTGTGACACTGAGAGAGAGCTCTTGATGAAAGTCAATTAGTTTAGGAAATTTTTTTTTTTTTTTTTTTTAGATTACCTACAATCAAGAAAGGGAAGAGTGGATGTTGACAGAAATGCTGCCTTCTCTCTTTTTCTAGGATGTAAAGAATATGTGCTAAATAAATCCCCTTATTCTGCAAACCGTACGTACAGCTGCTTGCTAGCAGCGATGTTTCAGTCTGACTATTTGCTGAGCGTCTTGTTCCTTAGCAGAATTAACAGTTTTGCCAAATCTTTTCTTTTGAAGGGTGATTTAGATCTTGATGGGACTTTGTTTCTGTGTAATGAAGGGCAGCACTCAGGCTCCTGAGTCAAATGATTTTTAGTTTTCATACTGAAGAATGAAGAACCTCAAAAGAAATGGAAAGAATGACAAACAAGAGGAAAGACAACATGGGTAATGCCTATGAAACAGGCTATTTTTCCTCTATTTAAGTTTTCATGGGATTTCCAGTACAAATACTCACTTCATAGTAGTAGGATACTACAGTAAGTGCTTGACTTACTGCTTTTTACCTACACAGACAGCATTTTTGAAGCTTTCTAGGTAACTTAGTATAGTTTATGAGACCATTATATGACCTTATCTAGTCCAGGAATGTTTTTAATCACAATTTAAACAGTTTCATTTCTTTTTAAAGGGTTCTAATGGCTCTTTGATTCCCACTGGAAAAAACAAACTAACAAAAAGAACCAGCCAAGGCAGAAGAAAAACACAGCAATAAATACGTGTTTGATGGTATTATAAATCATTAATTGTTCCTTGTATGGACTTCCCCATCCTGGAAGCTAACTATAGCTGTTTAAGGATTATCATTTTTACAAAAAGGTTTACTTCTACTTTTCAGTTTATTCTCTGCTAGAGGCATAACAAAATAAATCTTTTCCACAGTCAGTTATTAAAATTGTATGAGAAAAGAATGACTTAAATATTGACCTTGCCAATACAATCAAGTAAAGATGAGCTAAAAGTGTATCAATCTTTCAATCCCACAAAAAATGTTTTAAGGCTTTTCTTTTTATTGTCTCAAGCTCACTTTTAAAGACCTTAGTTTATGACACAGTAGTGCTTCATGTAATCACCAAGAGAAAAATGGAAAAAGAATAAAACAATGGTTATCTACTTCTGAAACACTGAATCAGTTTTACGGTTTGTTAACTCAAGAGCAATCTGTACTTTTTTTAAAAAAACAGATTGTTACTTAATTTTTCAATAAAATAAACCTACCAGCAATTTTCTTATCCAATATAAATCAGCCTGATATATCACTTATCACTGGCACTTTCTCCCTTTTCAGCTGATGCTGCTCAATTTTGCCCACTGTTAATATATATTACGTGTTATTTTCAGACTTATCACCATTACCAGTCTAGCTTCTGATCTCTGAACTGCAGTCAGGACACAATTCAATCTCTCTACATGGGGAAAAAAGGTACTTCAAAATCACATCTAAACTACCAACAGGCCTAACTACTCAATATATTCTGTAGACAGAGCACAAACAGAGGGTAAGTTATGCCACTAATTTAGGTTTTAATGCTAATAACATTGGATTTACAGTAGTCCAAGGAATTATTAAATTAATCAACAATTACCCTTACCTCAAAAGTATTCACATATTTTACATAGTTTTGTTTAGCCATGCTCAGTGACATTATTTCAAGCTCTCAGTTTAGCAAATAAATCTATTTATAAACCCAAATGGTGGACCATAGGAATATTTAAGTTTCACACAATAGAGGGTGGTTGTTTGTTTTTTTTTTTTGTTATTAAAAAAATCCTTTGGGAATTACTTTAAGGCTACTTAAGAAGTGATTTCACAGGGAAGCATTTAGATATTAGAGATGTTCCACTGAAAGTTAACACTATCCGTACTACATTGTTTCTTTATGCAGATCACTTATTAAATTATCACATAGTTTTCCCCCTTTCCTAAAGTAGGAATCCTTTTTAATACAGTGGAAACCCAAAATCAGCTGTTCTTGCTGCTCATCCCATCAGGTTGTCTTCACATGCATGCTATACGTGAAATTCCTCAGGGACTGCAGCATTTTCTAGTTTGTAAGGAAACATTTTCCTATTTTTGAGAACTGGGGTGAGGTAGGATTGGCAGAGAATTATACAACCATTGTTATTTTCTTTCCACTTGGAATATCTGCCCCTGCAGAAGTGATAAAGAAATCCAAAGAGAAGATGTGAAAAGCTCATCTTCAGCGTGACATCCCTCAGTGACCAGAATTTTGAGCTGACAAGGACAGAAACTCTTGTGAGTGAAGTGTGTTATTGATTTGTGCGCAGCTGTAGTGCAGAGATCAGGAGAAGTTCAAGGCAATACACTGTTAAATTCCTCTCAGATTAGAGGGAAAAAAAAAAAAAAAAATATCTAATCCCTTCCACTGAGGTACACAAAATGAAAACTCCTCTTTAATATTTTGAATTTAAAATTGATCATTTCCTTTGTGTGAACTGTTGGAGACTTCTTCCATTATATGTTTCAATTGTGCTTTGGAATACATTAAAATCTAGCATTCGTAAAAGAATCATCAAAATTCTCTTACTGGGAGCATTTTAAAATAAATAAAGTCAAGATTTTGGCTAAGAAGATGCATGCCAAAATTATGACTATTTTAAGTACTATGACATTATTTAATATTCTGTACATCATACAGACGACCTGGGAGAGATTTACCCACAGAGCAATCAGTTCTAATTTCCTTTTTAGAATTTCTCAGGCTGACTCCAAGGTTCTTTGCAGCCCCAGGAAGGTCTAAATGGTCTGATGGTTCATTTCTGCTGTATTCATTGGTATTAGTATTTTATCCATCACTTGAATTATCATCAATGTTTAAAAAAAACATGCACTCTAAGAAGTATCTAGAAATGAATTAATTCCACAGGATTTTCAGAGTCTTAGTCCTATTTAAAATAATCTCATCTGCTTGATACAAATAAGTCTTGTTTAGCCCTTCCCTTCCCCCCAAGTTTGATTCAGCTTTTCTCCATTGTTGTGGCAGACTTTTCATAATGTGTTTGATCAGAATTTCTTTCTGCTTGATGCTCTGTGCCAATGATTGACAATAGCTTTTTGTGAGCAAGCGTTTAAGTAATGATGTATGGACTAGTTAGGGAGCTGCTATGTCAAGAAGAGAAATGAACAATAAATTAGAATAAAATGGAATTGCATTTGAAACTTGGCTGGAGGATTTTGCATTTGTGAGGACAAAGGACATTTGACAATCTGAGTCATCTCACAGCTTTGCCTGTAGCAACTGTCAAATTAGTTCTTAATACTACAGGGAAAGGGATTGAGTCACAGCATTGCTTAAAGTTAAGAGGCTCATCAGTAAATCACTGGCAATATTAACAATTATAAGCTACATATTAATATGGTGAAAACACTCAGAATATTATGCTTACAATAGGGAGCCAAGAGGAGAATGTAATTTTACTTTCAGAAACTCACAGGAACTACAGATTTAAACTGGAGAAAGTGAAGGAAAAACAAGATTTTCTAGACTACATGTCCTCACAACTGTAATAATAAGAAGAGTGTCAGGCCCTAAATCTAGACTTAGCAACGTGTAAATGTGAGATCAAGGCAACTGCACATGAATTCATGATACATGTGTGTATCTTTCACTTCTGCCTAGCAGAATTCTGTTGTACTCTTCTATCATCTAAGACACCTTGTAACTACCTTCCCTAACACGTGGTCCAAATAACGAGTTTAGGTTGTGCATCCATGCTGGCAATGAGGAAGGGCTGCATAATGTAGAAAGAACAGTTTCAGTTCGCTCTAAGAGAAAAGCGTAAGTTTGCTATTAATTACAAGCAAATTAGAGAACAAAATTGTCTTTCCAATTTCCTCAAGCACACAAAAAACACTTAAAGCATTACACCCCTTAAGATGCTGGAGGCATGCAAGTTCCTTTATAGAACTCAAGCACGGTGGTGGATTTGGGTCAGCCAGTATTCTAGTGCTAGAAATGCTCACACAGAATCCTTGAATTTGAACTATTTTAAAAAAATATGGTGCATTTTCAGGTGGCCTTCATGTTCACCTTATGCATGATTTTAGAATATCTTTCAATGGAAAAAAAAAAAGTATGTCAAAGTTATTTTTTGAGATCGAAGATAATCTCTTAACTCTCTCATACGATGATCAGCATAATTTTATCTCTTTCAGAAATCTCTGTAGGTCTAGCTCAATATGCTGCATGATATTGCAAGAAAACTATTGTACCAGGCTCTATGTCACTTTCAAAGACAAAACTGCACAATTCTACCATTTTCTGGCATGAAAGGGGTTAGAGGAGAATTAGATATGTTGTGGGAATGGCCTGAGGTACAATTGCATTGACAACTCATAATGACACTGTAGGATGTCTCCTTTTTTAAACTGTGCAAGTCTATCACTCAGTAGGTACTGTCCTTTTAAGTGCTTGCACATCATAATGAAGTCCCTGTAACACTGACAAAAGAAGGATGATGAGTACATTCGCCACCTGAAGAGTCTCTTACAACACAGACCAGGGAAAGAAATTTTCTGAGCTCTGCAGCCACTGCACTAACGAAACTTCAATTGAGATTTGTTGATCAAAAGCCATTAAAAGAAAATGGCCAAGAAAATCACCTCAAAATTAATCAATCATGTAATTTCTATTTATTACGTAACTAATAATTAAGTATTTGATGATATAATTGAGTAGAGATGTCTTTCTTTACGCGTGAAGTTTTTGGCTGGGACGCAAAAATGTGATCTCAGTATCTCAGATATCTCCCAGCCATAATGAACATCATGGGGACTGTGCAGCTATTCACATTTGAAATGGGTCAGCCTAGATTTGCTGAAAACTTGTTTCAGATTTATGGTGATTTTAGAAGAGACTTCTTTCTAACCAGGCTAGAAGTATATAACTTCAACAAGTTTTACTAGCAGTTGGATTGTTAACTGAACCTTTGGAGATGTTATAATGAAAAAAAAAAAAAAGAATGATTCTTGATAGATCTAGTAGAAAGCAGAAAATGACAGCTAACTCATGGGATTTTGTAATAGATCCATTTCTACTCTGTGCTGTACTTCGTTTTTGACTAAATATTCCCTATTTTGGAGCACATAAGCATGATACTGAGAGAAGCTGTTCCTCAATTTAACAGCATCAAGACTATAGTAAAGTTACAGAACATTTAAGTAATTAATTACAAGCTGGCTTGCAGTTAAATTTGCAGAGGTCTGCAGGATTGGAACCAAAAGGCTTTCTGAATTATAAAATTGCTTAGTTATTGGAACTCCTCTGTTGGATGAGCTGTAACTCAGAGTGACTTTGGAGAGCTGAATCTTAGATGATGCAGTTTAATTTCTAAGTGAAAGGATAGAAAAAAAATCCTTAAATTAATACAGAATTTTAGATAAAAGACATACATAAACAGCAAATATGAAAATATGAGAATTTTCTTTGGACCTAATATCTGGTCTCAATTCTTTAAAGTCTTCATAGTATTGTTGATATAAATTTTCTTCTTTTTTTTTTTTGTTAGGATACTTCTCAATTTCTAGAGAAAATATCCAGTATGGTCTGAGAAAAGTGTGAACTGAGGAGTAGCAGCAAGGATACTTTGACAAATCTCTGAGGAAGGGGAAGCATAATTCCAATTATTTTATACTTCTATTTGCTTGCAAGCAGAACATTCTCTTTTCCTTAAAGATTATTACATAGATTAATAAGCAGAGGAAAAAAGAAAAATAAAACAAACAAACAAAAAATCATAAAACCAACAATCCCTCACAATCAGCAAAAACAAAAAAGAGATAAAGGGTAATTAAAATAATTTGTTTCTTTTGTATTAAGACCTCTGAGGAAGGAAAACAAGCATTACATACCTGTTTAATTTAGGGTCTGTTCTTTTTCCAGGGAAAATACCAATGAAAATCATTCTGAGACACATAAATCTGGAAAATCTGAACTTAATGAATGTTGACAATAACTATTATTGATGTCCTTGTCACAGACAAGAGGTTTAGGAGACTATTCTACTATACTGACATGGTACTGGTTCAAATGCCTCTTCTCTCTTTTCCTATCTTTTTGTTTTTTTTCCCTTTTTGATTAAGTGCACTTCTCACTTCAGAGGCTGAATTTGAAAATCTTGATATGCGGAATGACTTTTGTCAACCTTTGTTCCACAAATAAGAGCACTGTCTCCCTGTTCATCATCTTTCAAACTGAGTAACAGCGGTATTGGCAAAAATTATTCTATGTACATCAATTTTAATTTCAAGATGAGAAACAAAGGCAAACACCAGATACAAGAAAAATGTTCAAGGGTAGTTTCTCCCCCACTCTTGTACCGCATACTCACATTAACAAGAATGTGAATTTGGATGCTAGAGTACAAGATAAACATGAAGAAGTTAGAAATATTTCAATACTAGCACGAGCTAAATTGTAAAATGTTATAAAATATTCTTTAAAAGACATTATCAATTTGTGTAGCGCAACTTCAAGGAAACACTAACAAGAAAACTAAGAAACTAAAAAATTTCCACTGTTTTAATCTCCAGCAATCTAAAAAGGGCATGGTACCCTCAGGGTGCAAAACTGACCTCAGAGGTACATGCCCATTCATTATGAACCATAGTTTAGCAGAAGTACATTACAACTGCAATCACATGGATAGATATCTTCAGTAGGTTTCCTTTCCCACCCTAAAGTTTAATATAATATTTATTAAAAGGCATTTTTTCAAATATTTCTGACTCCCCACACTTTTTTCCTCTATACTCAGGAAATATTTTCTTAAAAAGGCATAATCAATTCCTGAAGCTCAAATGTAAACAAGGCAAAACTTATGGTGTAAATTGTAAAACTAGGTAGCACTGTACTTGCGTACAGCAAAAATACTCATATGTAGTTAGTAGTACTTGGAAGAATAAGATCAAAAGCTCATTAGTATTAAAGCTTCACAAATGAGATTTCATAAAATAAATTAATCTTTCCATAAAGCAAATTCTATCTATCTGCACGCTGATCATGACAGGTAGAATCAACCACCTCTAAGATAAAAAAAAGTGCTCCCTCATTCTTTTTTTCCCTTTTAATTACATAGAGTTCTGCCACAAAAGAAACAAATTCCAGTTTACAAATGAAAAAAAGTGCATGGTGAAGTGTAAGTGCAACAGAAAGGTTCAGCTTTAATATATACTTTCATCTATACTAACACCCCACTTTCATATACAAGACCAGAACACTAGAATGTATTTTATTATGAAGGCTTATTAACATTAAAATATGCAGGCCAGAAACTGTCTTCCTCATAAAACATTGCTAAAGTTAAACCTATGTACACCTCAGGTTGGATATCTTCGAAAAATAATTCCTTTCCATGTAAAAAATTCCTTAGATCTTTTCTTTGAAATAGGACAGGAATATAAATGTGGCTGAG
This sequence comes from Pavo muticus, assembly GCA_016647715.1. Lineage (NCBI taxonomy): Eukaryota > Metazoa > Chordata > Aves > Galliformes > Phasianidae > Pavo > Pavo muticus. The sequence goes on along the minus strand of JACDJE010000113.1, from coordinate 353,235 downwards.
AATCTTATGGCAGAGAGATGACTTGAGAAACAGCTGCAAAACTCAGCTCCATGTCTCCAAGTTATAAGCCTCTTAAGAAAACAAAACCCCACTCATATGCTCACATTCAAGATCTCTTTGTGCTAAGGTTCCAGAGTCCATTTGCACTGAAATGAGTTTTCCAAGCAGTGCACTCTCTTGCTCCTGCTGGCTAGATCAGATACACAGATTTAGTTGGAAAACTGGAGAGAAGCATATGGGTGAAAGGAGCAAAAAATCAAAGGTCTATGTATACTCCATTCTATAGTCAACTAGCTACCACTAATCAAAACAAAACCAGCATTAAAAGAGGCTATTCTGCTTTGTTTGTTCTCAGAAAGGATCACGGGTTCAAGAAGCATTCATCGAATGGAGCAATAGTCCTGGGGGAAAGAGTATAGCAGAGTAGGAAGCAAGAAACAACAACAAAAAAAAAAAAAAAACAGGTAACAGTTTTGTACGTAATATATCCCATCTCATATTTATCTTGGTTATAAAGCATTAATTAATCTTTGTCTATTGCACTTAAGTTTTAAACAATTATACTATACCCATTGCACTTTCACTGTCAAATTGATGCCATATTAGAATGACTAGCTAGTTTAGTATCTTACCAGGAGCTTACCAAATCACGCTTAGGCAAGTAATCCAAAAACAATTGTCCGACGTTCTTTATTTCCACTAGAGCTTTACAGAAATTACAGTCAGTGTGGAAGTAGCCAAGAGTTATGAACTGTCAACATGCTGATAGGAAAGTAAACAATGTAAAAGTGAAGCCAGCATTTGAGTCTCACAGCATGGTATACTGCTGTAATGGTTTAAATCATAAGCCAAATGATTGTTATTATAGAGATAGTGAATGTCATGCTTACAGAAAAATTGTGCATGTTAAAAATGACTGCCATTAAAAAGATAAGTCTCACAGGGGGAAAGGGACCTCAAGCCAGTAAACAGACAAACTGCATTACAGCAAGAAAAGCAGGACAGCAAGGGGAAGGCTTGTCTAATTATCAGATTCAGCTATCATTTATAGAACTCTTTACTACCAAGAGAAGGCAGGAGGGGAGACAGATCCAAGGGCAGTAGACTTATGATTTATTTTTTTTCTAAAGCAACAGAATCTCAGTTATAATTAAGAGTAAGACATCTAAAATATGCATATCTAAAAATAGATGCACTGGGTCTTTTTAGGCAAGTCTTTGTCAGTTGTAAGAAGACTTCTGCACATGAATGATGTTCCTATTTAAATGTTGTCAAAATAAAATAAAAATAACTGACCCATACAAACTTTGAGAACCATGTCCTTCCACTAATGACTCAGAAATGTGATCCTTAAGACCAAAGAAGAGGACATTTGCACAGCCATCTATCATAAACATTTTTCATCGTCTGGAGAAGGCCCTGGGGAGGCTTCATTATGGCCTTCTAATATTTAAAGGTGGATTATAAATAGGAGAAAAAACAACTTTTTACACAGGTATAGTGGTAGGATGAGGGGGAATGGTTTTAAACTGAAGGAGGGGAAATTCATATTAGATTTCAAGGGGAAAGTTTTTTCACTGAGAGGGTGGTGAGGCACTGGCTCTGGCTGCCCAGAGTTCAAGTTCTCCACCCCTGGTTGGAACTACATGATCTCTGAGGTCCTTCCAACCCAAGCCATTCTATGATTTTAAAGCCTCAATATCTATTGGCAGCAAAACCCACATGGAGACCTAGTAAGAGAAATGATCTGCACAGAGCATGAGTTGAAGGGTAAAAGTCATCTTATTAAGTTATTCTCAAGGGAACCACTTCATATCTCTTTTCATTATGCGGCTTTTTTTTCAGGTATTCTGAATTTATTTTTAAAAATAAAACATTGAGTTTTTGATATTTTAAGGCTCATAAAATACTATTATGCATTTGAAGGATTTGTGCTCCAGGCCAGTAGTTCGTCATCTCTGTTTCTGTTACATATGGAATTAGATGAGAAAATCAGATTATCACTCAAAACCCTTTAGGAGAAAGTTGAATTAACATGACAATTCAAATTCATGGAAGAAGATACTTGTGCAAAATGTGCATGACTTATAAACTCATTTAACATTGATTTTGTGATTAAATTAGCATACTTCCTTAAAGATACTGCAGCAAACTTGAGAATGTCTTAGGTAAATGAAGTAGTAATGCAGAAAGCTGAACTCATGCATTACCTTTTACTACCATAATATTGCTGAGACTTTAATGTTTATTGGGAATTGGCAACTATACGAATAGGACAGGACAAGCATAGATGCTACAGGACAGTTTGGGTAAGGAGAATCACATACCACAGATCTTTGTTACTGTATTCTGAAGGGGAATATGTATAAAAGTGGTTGTATCTCAAGTCTGCAAGGTAATGTATTTATCAGTGCTAATAGGTTAGTGGAATTTATTTTGGCCAGTTCAGCACATTGCTTAAGTGACCTTCAGAAGACTTGTAATAGAAGTATTAAGACTAGTATGAATTGAGTACATATTTGAATGTAAGCACTAGATGAAACATCAGAACAGGACTTAAGGAATCTCCTGAACTGATATCAGAAGAATCAATAAAGTGAGGCAAGGGCTGCTTTTGCCAGATTCAGAAATCCTTTGCTCTGATACAACCATAAGCCAAATGTGGAAGGAAGACCCTGTGTTCTGCAAGCAGGGCACCAAGGTTACAGAACACCATATTTCCCACTCCTCTTCCAGTTAGCTCACCAAGGAAACAAACTGTGGTCATATAGATTGGTTTGGTTTGTCTCAAACAGCAGCAAGACAGCAACCTTGCCTGTGATTTATGGAGAATAATACAGGTAGAAATTTGAAGCAAAGATCCACTTCACCACAGCTGTGGAATCCAAAGAGCCTGAAAGTGAGTTTGTTGTTGCTCAACAAGAACCTCAGAGATGTGACAAGGATTAAATATACCTAATGGCCTGCTCCAGCACAGCAGCCCATCAGCCAAGGAGTCCAGTGCTGGGATTCATGCACAATAGAGAGGTGAGCACTGGAATCAGGGAGCATGGCCAGGGCTTGACACACTATTACATGGCTCAGTGAATCACTGACAGTGCATTTAATATCTACTATATTTTAATAATCTCTTGATTATAACAAATGTCAGCATAACTGATCTTTACAAATGCGACTCACTTGTTAAGTAGTGGTGTCATTTGAAATTTTTTTTTGCTGAGCTTACCCCATCTTAAAAAATATTTGTGCTCATCCATTTGTTTCCTGAATTCACTTATGAGATCTTTTCACCGTACCCCTCTCCCCCCCACTGTTGCCTAGGGTATGATGCAAGTGATAGGAATAGTCATTGATGTAAAGATCTGCAGTCTGAGGGGAAAAAAAAAAAAAAAAAAAAAA
>JACDJE010000113.1:322115-345176 GCA_016647715.1 Pavo muticus | reverse complement strand
TTTAGAGATTGGAATTAGAACAATTGTCAAAATGTATTAAAACTTCAGGGGGTGGTAAGTCAAATGAAAGCATCCCAGAGAGAAAAAATTCTATCCTGGGACAAGGATAGAATTTTTATTTCTAGTGTTTGTTCAAGGGAAATTTACCTTAAAATATTCAGAAATAAATTCTGCAAAAGCAATAGTTAGTTCTCAAGCAGCCTGAAAACCAGTAAAGTATGAATTCGGGTGAATAAAGGAGTACAAAGAAATGGGACTACTTAAAAAGTTCATTAAGGTTCTTAAAAATTCACTGGAATCACTGATAAAGATGATGCCCTTTTAGACAGAGGACTATGATAATTTTGTATATAACACATGAAAACAACTATATTCAGCAAGTAGTAAACAGCACTCCCTAACAAGAAGCTGAGGTATTTCGCTAGTTAAGATCCTGTACAACTGATGCGCTGTTTCCTGGGTTTGTCCTCTTCAAAACACCTAGTGAGAGTCACCCATCACTAGGACAACCAAGCTTGTGAGAAGAGATCTTGGAAAGGTATAGGATTGTGGCTGAGGTGGATAAGTGTAATATTTGATCTCTTAATTTCTAAATATATTGTAAGCATATTTTTGTATTAGACTTCTTATTAGACATCTTATAATCCAGTGGTACACAAACATACAAAATGCATTTGTATCATTTTTGGATTTTCTTGCTGTATGCATTTGCTATAGTTTGCTTGGAGTACACATCACTAATTAAAACAAGAGCTTGGTAGACATGGTATTTTTATTTTCTCTCATTTTTATATTAACTATTTTTCATTTTCTTCCTGTTTAAGACAGAAAAGAATATGATGTTCTAGCCTGAAGGCACTTTCCTTAGAATTTTTTTTCCCAGATGACAGAGGGAACAAAATATTTTCTTTTTTTCTAGAAACTAACATTTCACCTGACTCAAATCCCCATGGCCTTAAGTACTATTTTCTTTTCTGTTAGAGTCTAGAAATAAAAGCATGAAGGTAATACATAGTCAGCTTTTCATTCTTACAATACACCTCTTGGTGAGCATTTTGATCTTAAGAGCAGCCTAAAACATTGAGGAAAAAATCTGAAGGGCGTAAATCCCTGTTGTATTAAAACCAGACACTGACTATTCAAAATCCAGAAGCTAATTTCACTAAGGTTACAAGGCAATAACAACATCTCCATTGATACCTGTAAGGCTCCAGACAGTTCTCTTCCCAGCAGTATCTGAAGTTCACTGACCCACTTAACCTGGCTCTTTGCTTACATTTCTCAGCTTGTGTGATATCACTGCTGTCAACCTAATCTATGCTCAGACAGGTAAAATTGTGACAGATGTTTCAAGAAGAAATAAGCGACAACATGATCCTGGTTCACAGTAAGCGATATGATGAACATTTGTTGAGTACATCACCGCCAGAAAACGGGCACTTGGAAAGAGGAGAGACTCATTAACATGTTTTTCAGAGAAATTCAAGTTCAAATGTCTGATTTTTATTCTCTCTCCCAGGTACCAAATTTTTGGAGTTCTACCATTGCATTTAGTGTAGTCACTAAATGCCTTACAGGAATATAAAAATGACTCAAACTAAAGGCGTGCTGTTGATTAGTGCATCAAGCTTCAGGGCACAGAAACAAATAAAACTGCATTAGTATAAGTTTGTACCCTTCTCCTTCAAGAACCTTGAAGGACTTCCCTACAGCTGAAATTTATTTATTTATTTTTTAAATATACTTATTTCTACTAAAAGTACAAGTTTTGGAAGTTGGTCAAAGTCTAGGAACTTACAATACAGTGGTAAAACAGATCCAGGCTGCCATAGACGTTACAAATGTAATTCTAGAACTAGCATAAAGTATAAAATCTTTTTTTATTAGAAAAAAATGAAGATATAAAATAAATTAATGCATCATTTATTAAACATAATTCTAATCAGCAGAGCTAGAAAACTGAAATATTATTAAATGACTCCTCTTTCGCCCTTCATATCACACTGTTATAATTGAAATTGGAATTTTCAGGTGAATTGTTCACCTGCTTTGCAGATTGCTTCTTCAGCTATTTTTCCTTTTTCATCCGATAGGAATATTTCTAAAAGGAGAAAATCTTGTGATATGGCATCTATTCTTTTTCCTTTAAAGTACAGAAAATATTTTTCTCACCACACTTTCCAAATACACATTAATTTTATTGAATTTTAAGAAAAAATTATTTAGGAAGAAATAATTACAGCTGTCTGCTAACTGCTATTGTTTTCTTGGTAACATGTGACACCCTACTGACAGGCACACACTGCTTGATGCTGCCAGGATCTCACTGTGTGCAGTGAGAGACCCAAAAATACAATGTCACATCATCCAGATGACAAGGCTGAAATCCCATACTTCTTCAGTTTTTCCTTCTAGGGCACTGAGAATATTTTGAGCCTGAACAATCTTTCACAATCAAAATACAAACATAACTGATCGGTTTCAAATGAATACTTTGACTTTCTCAAAGAAAATACACTTTCAGCAGGAAAGCATCTAACAGTTCTCCTTAGAAAGTGCCTAGCTTTAGGAAAACTGTTGTATTCCTGCACAAAGCAACATCACTGGTCAGTTGATAATTTCTTACTCTTTAACCAAGATTAGACATAAGCGGACTTGGAACTCCTTGCCAGAGGAAGTCTGCTATAACATTAACGTCACCCTCCCTCTTTTTTATCCCTTTTCAAATTGGGAAAAAACACTAAGAGCTTGAACTCAGCCAAAGAGATGTTATATAGCTTGGAATGGTGCTAATTCAAATACGTAGCCACTTTCAGCCATGAGTGTCACATGATCAAGAACACTTAGCTCATCTATTCATGAAATACAGTAGGATACAAGCAAGACTAGCCAACTCTAATCAAGAAGAATGCTTCTGTAATTAAATAGGATTGTTTGTTAGCCTAAGAAATTAGAGAAAGCTCTTACAGCACAAACAATAACAGTCTGGTTTATTACCTCTGTAGTAATTTTTTTCCTTCACAGTCTCATGATTTGCAATAACATTTTGATTTTCATTTAAGTTGTTTGGATTTTGTTTCTTTCACTGCAGCTCTTTTAGATTGTGATGAATGAAGATGCATTATCTTCATAATTTACCCTCACAATAATGCTGCTATAGTTTGTTTTGTTTCTTAAGAAAATCAAGAGAATCTGTTCTTAATGACATTCATGACACATGTACTTTGTCTCATGTCTGTTCTGTTCCCTTCTTATGTCTGTTCATCAAACCAGAATCATTTCACCATACAAATATACTGGATCGAAGTAGGACCTGCAGTAAGATAAATACTGGCCTTTCCAGATAAGCAAGTACATCTGCAATATATGAAAGTCATCTTTCAAAAAAACTTAAAGTTGGAATGCACAACAGGATGGCAGGTATAATGCCATCAGCCTACTGGAAGTTGCTCTGCTACCTTGCAATCATGATTAATAAAGGGCAATATACAGTTTTGTAAGAAGTAAATTAAGATCTCACTTATTTCTGCTTGATAGAAATCGGTTACAGATCAATTCCACCATTTTCCTCTATGAATGCTATACTTCTCCAGACAAGGTAGAGTTTGCTTGCATCATTCCAAATGCATAATACAAGTTCCCCATGGCTATCAGTTACTATGTACAGCGGGCATTCCCTCTGCACAAGATACAAACAGATTTGCATCTGAGTTCCCGGAACTATGTTCAATGTAAGTGCTACTTCTTGAATACCCTCCAAAAATCAAACTTAGTACATTTGCAGTCAGCAGTCTGAGGTCTGCCCCAAAGTTCTTCATGACTGTACACAACTCTCATCTTTGTATTCTGCCCAGCAAGCTATATGAAAGGTTGATTTTGTGACAGCTGTTTATATGGATGCTTAAGATATATGTACATATACACACTACTGACTACATATAGGATAAGAATTGTGATATAGAATCACCTGAGTATACGAGATTTTATACCACAACCAGGAAGTTGATTTTTTTAATGACTAAGCTCAACTACAGCACAATAAATGCAAAATATTGTAGAGAATAAAAATTAAAAGTGATGAGTAGTCAGGATAATTGACACAATTGCTTTTAAAAAGGGGGCAAACCACAAAATCAGATATATTTTTGTATTCTTCCATTACTTCACTTTCCTAGTACACATGGACTTTTTTTTTTTTTTTGCCATAGTGGTGCAGATCCTGTCCCTATGTAATGTAACCTATCCATATGGATTCCATGAGATCACATTTTGAATCGTACCAAGCAGCAGCTGGATATCCTCAGACACAACAGGACTGCAATGCTTTGAGCTCAGTAGTGTTCTGAACAGATATCCAAGTCCCTAGCCTTTATAGTTAGTGCATGGCTTTTGAACATTTACTTCAAATATATAGAAAAGGGCGTTCAATAAAACTTTAAACACAGAAGAGAGGTGAAAACTGTTCAAGTGTGGACATATCATGCCAGGAAGTTGCACTGCAGAAGTACATTTGGAATGACATGCCATAAGATGTCAGAATCTACAGGAAATTAAGCATCTGATAGCTTCAATTATTCAATCTTATATGTGGTATTAAAAAAGACAGTTAATTTGCATCCTGCAATTTCCCTTTCACCTCTGAACTTTAAAAAGAAAAAAATGCAATACCCATTGTGTTTATTTAATCATACGTTTAACTGTTTATTTGATGACAAAAAGAGCCTCATGGACTCTTATCAAATGCTGTTTTTATAATCTGTGGATCATTTAGTAGAACAGTTTTACTCCTGGACAGGAAGAAAAAGTGCATTTTTCCTGAGTACACTGAATTTGACAATACTCAGAGCAGCCAGAGTTATACTTTGTGCATGAAATATGCACAGCTTCTGTTTTCTAGAAGCTTTCCATCAATTATAATGGAACACAGCTTAACAGAAAAACTGTCATTGTCTTACCATAGCTGTGACAACGCCAGGCCTCTCCACAGGTCATTGTATCATATGGTCACCAACTGCTGCAAAGTATCAGGGTTACTGGACCAAAACCAAAGAGCTGGAGAAAGCAGTCCAATTTTGTAAGCGCTGATCACAATTTAAGACTAATGATGTCAAAAAGCCATTGACCACCTCTGCTCTGTTTTAGCCTGCAAAAGGCAAATCAAATCTCTTGTGCTAAAACTTGCTGGCATGCTCTAAGAAAATGCTTACTTTGGGACAAAAATACAGTAAGATACTATCTAATTACTTGAATCAGTACTACAATGAACATATGAGAAAGGAAGATCTAGGCAAGAAGTTATATCCTTAAATTTTTCTGTGGTAAATGAAGAATCTTAAAGCTTGCATCTCCATAATGACATAATGATTTCATTTTCATAATGGTACAATTTGTTGGAAACCACAACAGGAAAGGGAATTGTTCAGATGTTTCACTCTCCAGAAGCTGGCCCCAGATCGGAGCTGGGGCAGCGGGGAATTAGGCACTACACTTGCCTGAGGAATCGTCCCTGTTCACATTACTCTGAACAAGCACTGTGTCTATCTGCTACTTGCACCTTGGTAACACTGACATGTTTCAGCCTGTAGCCAACAAAGCAGAATGCTGAGCTTTTAAAATAGGTTTTAAAATAAATAATCTAACTTGAAGAAAAGTCTGACAGTGAAATTCTGCAGATGCAGATTTCAACTTCTCAGCCAGAGCAAGTGTGATTGTTCCTCTTCACGAAACACAAGAACAGAAGTTTGGTTTACTACTGGTCTTGGTGACCTCGTTTATATGATTATTGTGTATAAGAGTGATAACTCATGTAAAAACTGTAGAAATCACATGAACTTTTAACTACATCATCAATTTGCAACTTTTTAAATTAAGTCAGCATAATTTTTTAAGCTGTTAAATGATAATGATAAATGAGGTGGTTTATTGCTACAGGAGTTTATAGTACAACTGTTGGTTCTTATGACAGGTCTGGTTAGGTTAGTATCGGTCCCTGCATTAGCTTTGTGTTGTTCCACCTACTTGATAACAAAAACCAAAAACTGTCTGGCTGACAGACTTCTCTACTGTGCTCTTCTGACTTACAGCCTCTACTTCGCAAAATGATTGGAGCATTTTCAGTTTTAATTATCAAGTGTCCAAATAAGCAAAAAGATTAATAAGCACATAACTACATCAATAGCACATCAGATTTTTCAGATAAAAAAGAAGCAAAGTTAATAGTTTTCTAGTGCTTTAGAATGTGTGATAGTTATTTTGCCACCCAGAGTCACTACTGGAGGTGATCACATGTTTTAACCAATCTATACCTTATTGCTCTATACAAATTTCTTTACTATATTTACTGATTAAAAGAAAAGCATTATGCCATTAGCAACTGTCTTTTAAATATAAAGCCATTGGAGCCTTGGACATAATCCAGAAGGAAAGGAAAAACAACCTATCACACCAGACATCACACTGACTACAATAAAAGCCAGCCATTTATTCATCTTAGTGAGACATAATTACTGAATAGGTTCATGCATTATGTTTCTTGCAAAGTACAATGTGCAGAAGCAGCACATGGCTTGGCTGGATTTTGAATGTATTGTGTTACTGATATAACCAACATAAAATTGATACAGAATTGCAACAGATTTGGTTTTACTAAGAACTAATTAGGAAATAATCACTGTGTTGTGATTAACCTGGTCTAAATGGAAAGAATGAGTCCTTAAGGCTGGAGACATACCTGAAGTATAAAGGGCTATTGAGATTTTATGACAGCAGCAGTGGTGAGCAAGACAAGCTTGAACAATGTGGCAAGAGAGTATGAGACACGTGGATAAAATAACAGATAAGTACAAAGACTTTTTTCTATCAGGTTTCCTGCAGAAATCATTAGGGACAGGAATAGAAAGAAAAATAGTGAGGAAGAGTGACATAAAACTTCATAGTGAGCCACAGGCAGCAGGTTTCTTTAAATGACAGTAAACTGGGCTCTCAAGTACCTTCATTCCCACAACACTGAGTTTCACAATGCATACTTTAAAATAAAACAAACAGACTTTTTCAAGTATTACATGGTGAATTGTGTAATATTATCTTTTCTTTAAGAAAGGGATTTTTTTTTTTTTTTAACGTGTGTATGACTTCCTCTGAAAGGGTTTCTCAAATTTGTAAACATATCCATACTTAGGATCTATTGGTGGAGGAAAAAAACAGCGCCCCAACCTGCACTAATGAGATTCAACTTTTAAAACTTCACCCAAGGACAAGGTGAAAATAAAGAACTAATGCCTCTTGTAACATCTAGTTCTTAGATGTTTCAAAACCTCATCTTTTCAGGAAAGCAACATGCTATTTCAGTTCAGTTGGCATGTGCCCAGAATTTAACAAGAACTGAACCCTGGGTATACTTTTATCTAATACTTTTCTTTTGCATTTTCTTTTTACTCCTGCTCCAGAACATTTTAAAAGCTTGAGAGTTGCAAAAAAACTGAGAATTCTTCCCCCACATTGCAACTATTAAGTCAAAAGAATATGCTGATAAATATAAAGGATGTTATTAACCAAAACCAATTTATGACGAGTTTTCTTCTCTAGAATACTGATTTAAATTAATCTGATTCCTTGATTACTTGTGGAAGTGGTTAAAGAAAACACCAGCCTTGGATTTCCAGGACCCTGTAATTTCTATAAATTCAGGTTACTATTCATTACAGCAGGTGAACGTGTGTTTCTGTGCTGAGCCTGAGCATTGATCCAAGCTCTCCAAAGGCCAAGGTAAGACAAAGTACACAAAATTCTCATTATGATGGTTCAGAGGCATTCTGATAACTTTGGAATAGCATCATATGATATATAAACTATTCTTAATTTGCCATCTGCACAGACAAAGGGTGAAAAACAATAAAATGCCATCAGATGGATAAGTTCTGCTGGCCTCAGTGGAAACCAAGTGAAAATTCATAAACTACTAAGACAAAATGAAATGCAGAGTCTCTGTAGTGTTTTAGGTTTATATTAAAAAGCACAATCATTAACATCTGTTCAAAGGAAACAAGGACTGAGCTAGCAATAATATTACATTAAGTCATTACACAAACCAACTGAGAAACTTCAGAAAGGTACTTGAATAAGCATGATATCAATTAACCCAGTCACATGCTCAGGTCTCATAAGAGTNAAAAAAAAAAAAAAAAAAAAGGCAATGGTAATTACAAAGAGGCAAGCTGCAAAGCCCAAGTCTGATGAGCCTGGGGTGCAGTGTCTAACTCATCTCACAGCCAGGAGGCAGAAGTGAAACAGTGCCAAGGCTGGGGCACAACAAGCATGAGCATACATGAGAAACTGACCTTCCCAAAGATTTCAACATGTACATAGTTGTTACCAAAGCAGTGGATGTTACAATGCTACTGCCATAACTGAGCCATGAGATTATGCATCTGTCAGCTGAGACAAGTTTCCTTCAACAGCCCACACAGAATGAATCTACAGCAAGTGAGTGCCTGGAGAAACAGACGTCTAAAAAGTAAGAGTAGCCTTTTCAGACAGACAAAATGGTGGCTATCTTGGTCTGATAAACAGACTGCACCAAGTGTCTGTATGCAGGTCTTGATATGAAGGAGAGTCACAGCTAGCAAAACTCAATGGTAGTAGATTACACACATACTGAGAAGTACTAACTTCAGTTAAAGATAACTCTACACAACATGAACCCCTGGAAGTTGCAGTATTAAAGACTGGAAGGGATTATACCTACTCTCTTGAGCTTGAGCATTTAAGTTCAGTTTTCCTATTCTTACACTCCAGATGAGTGCTGAAGATTCTGTCTTCATAATGTAACTGCTGTCAAATTTCACTTAGCATCACACATATGGACTGTGCAAAATAGCAAAATATAAAGCTTTGCATTCCCATCTGGTTTCTACAACACCATCACAGATAGTGATTATCACCCACCATAAGACACCAGAGTTTTTGTCTAAATTTTCTCTTTTGTCAAAAGAGAAACTGGAACTTTCCCTTGTATTTGTCACTTTAGCTCAAAGTACTGAATTTTTATTTTGTATTTTAAATGTGCCTTTGGGTACAGGACTAGAAAAAATACAAGTTATATGCAGAGACCATTTCCTTCAACACTCCAAATAATCTTCCTTTGGGATAACGAGGGTGTAAAGAGCATACACCCAACAGAGGACATTATTAGGTGCAGTTACATCTGGAACTATACATGAGGCCAGCAAGATGCATGGATTTTGATTTCCAGACAGAATTAAGCCAGTCAGATCAACAGGAGTGGGCACATTTCATACTTTGAATATCCAGCCACAAACAGTACAATTAGAGCTGCTGTACAACTTCTCTTCAAAAACACAGTAGTGCAGTCTGACCCCAGAGAACTTAATAAAGCACATTTATCAGCCACTACCAGGTAGGCTTTTCAAGCCGTGCAGAAGCTCTAAGGTTGCATCAACTCTTAAGTGCTGCCTGTTGAATTTTCAACACCATTCCTGAGCATAGGAGTTAACTCAGTCTGAACACAGCTCAGATTAGCTTAGCCGCTCTGTACTAATAGGATCATAACACTGGCAACTGTGACCTTGCCTTCCCTAACACTTGTAGTCTTCTCAGATTGAAGTCTCAGTCTTTGAAAGTCTTCAGTTAACATTACAAATTATACCTGTCATTTCCTGAGCTTACAAGCACTGAAACATGCTAGAAGTTTCAAGAAAAGACCTTTCTTTCTCAAGCCCCAAAGTATTTTGATAAATGTGGAAAGCTAACTATATCAGAAAGAGACAAGACAGCTGTGTTTTAATAAATTACATATTAAGTCTCAGATAGAAAAGTAGTAGCTTCAGGTATCAATTTGTCTTATTAAAGAATTACAGCAAGTCCACATACAGCAGTTCTTTAACTTGTTCATCACTGCAGCAATGAGCAGTTTCTGAAAATGATACACACTTAGGCTATCACCTACAGAGACAACAGGTACAATTAAAAAATTTTCACTGAAGTCATTTCTCAATAACATTTTTCTAATATGTTCACTATGTAGATTCACACAAACAAAATATTATTAGCACACAACAGAAAAAGAAAACCCGAGTGGTACAACTGAGTGGTTTTAAGTAGCTATATTGGTATTATCATACAAGTCACTCAGTCACAAAAAGGATTGATGTCAACAGGAGCAGCTATTTCCCAGTTGTAGTCATGGCCCAGTTAACAAAAGCAACAGTGCTTTCATATAGCAAAGACTCAAGAACACTTGTGCAAGCCTCTGTCTTAAAGCTTCCTAATTTAACTAAATACTTCAGCCAAACATCTGCCTTATCAGATATTAAGCTTTCACTTCAGAAGCACCAAGATCACACATGTAAATCCCTCCCTCCTAGAAACCTAGCAATCCACAGCTGAAAGGATTTATCTCCAAGTCTGGCCTCTCAGTGACAGTATCTGACCCTTTGTGCAGGAAAAAAGAGTTGTGAGCAAACGCAGTAACAGGTTCTGCAAATCCCCCAGAAATCTTTTAAAATAAGAAAAATTTCAAATCAAAATTTGATAGGGAGCCACTTGAATGGGGAAGCATATATTCCCTCTTCCACTGAATATGCACTGTGACATGTAAAATGGTGTACTTATGGGAATGAGAAGTCAGAACTTCTCAGACATTATGCTCAGTCATGCCCACACGCTCTCTCCCGCCGCACCCCCTTTTCCCCAGCAAAGATTTATTTAATGCCAAGTGCAATAACATCAGGAGAGAGCAAGAGCATTCTTCCATAGAATACTTCATAGCACACTAATTAGGACCCTTCTGGGAGATTTAACAATCCCTGTAGGCAGAAGAGGGAACTGAATCTGATCTCTTCCAACCCTGATGACCGCCCTCATTTTTGTGCTATTGAAAGGGGAAGCAAGAGGTTTCTAGTGGCCACCATTTGCAAGAAGACTATTGCTCCTGCTTCATCCAAACATGGATGTGTGCAGTTCAGTTCCAAGAAGTTTGCAAAGACTAAGACAAATCTTGGTGCCCAGTACTTGCTTTTGCTTATGTAGATTACACAGTTTACAGAATCACAGAATGGCCCAGGTTGGGAGGGACCTCAAGGATCATCAATCTCCAAGCCCCCTGCCACAGGCAGGGCCACCAACCTCCACATTTAATACTAGACCAGGCTGCCCAGGGCCCCATCCAGCCTAGCCTTGAACACCTCCAGGGATGGGGCGTCCACAACCTCTCTGGGCAGCCTGTTCCAGCACCTTACCACTCTCATAGTAAAGAGCTTCCCCCTGACATCCAACCTAAATTTTCCCTCTCTCAACTTAAAACCATTTCCACTTGTCCTGCTGTTATCTGCCCTTTCAAAGAGTACTCCAGATGGGGCCTCACAATAGCAGAGCAGAGAGGGACAATCACCTCCCTGTCCCTGCTGGCCACCCCTCTTCTGATGGAGCCCAGGATATCATTTGCTTTCTGAGCTGCAAGAGCACACTGCTGGCTCACGTTAAGTTTTTCATCCACCAGGACCCCCAGGTCCTTCTCTACAGGGCTTCTCTCAAGGACTGCTCCTTCCAGCCTGGGATTCCTCCAGCCCAAGTGCAAAACCTTGCACTTTGCTGTGTTGAACCTCATTAGATTCACCTGGGCCCACCTTTCAAGTCCCTCTGAATGGCATCTCATCCTTCCACTGTGTCAAGCATACCACTCAGCTTGGTGTCATCAGCAAACTTGCTGAGGATGCACTCAATTCCATAATCAATGTCATTGATAAAGATGTTAAAGAGCACTGGTCCCAGGACAGACCCCTGGGGGGACACCGCTTGTTACCAGCCTCCACCTGAACGTAGAACCAGTTTAACATGCTAACTTCAATCCCTCCATGAAAAATAAATTTATAAGCCTAATTCAGAACCACAAATTCAACTAGGTGCTTGAAGCTGCCTAACACTGGCCATAGCTCTTGCATGCTGGATGGACATGAATATGACATGAAAAAGGAGTGAGCCACAGGGGGAGGACATTTTCATTCATGTCAGAGCCCATTGCTGAGTGGTGAGGAATGCACACCAAGAGCTGAGCACCAGCGTCCAGTGGCTGCCAGGAGGGAAGCAGCACATAAACTGGTAAGCTTTACTTTTGCCACTGTTTCAAGCTTCTGACCACGCGATGGCCACATCATGATGCTTTGGCCACTACAGATGGCTGGGATATAGCAATAGGATCTCATCCTGCCTGCAGCCCTTGACTGTCCTCGACCCACAGCTCCTGATCTGCTTTTAGAACATCTCAATCAGGATCAAGATTTTCTGGAATATGTCATTTTTATTCTAGTCTTCTTATTATAATTAAGTTGCCAATCTTTATTTTTACCAATTAATGACCCTTTTGAACTTCATCTCATGATACTTGATTAACCTTCTTAAATATACTGGAAATTATACATTCCTCATTTACGTCATTCATTAATCACTGCTCAATAAATGCTGTCAGAAAGCTGTCATCTTTGATGTCTCGTTCACTGCATTCTTTCTTGTGGGTAGTTAATCAAATGCTCCCCCACTGTGGTCAAAGCACAGTTTGATAGCAGTTTCAGAGATCATGCAGAATTAAAACAGGAAGCTTATTGTAAAGGTTCATTTTTTTCTTTTACCATGCTAAACAAAAAGCTTTCATTTTGCACTCACTGGCAAGTGACACATTATTATCATGCCCTTGTGACTGGGTAACTCAGAAAATAGTACTAAGTTCTGCCATCTAACTGAAGCACGTGGTAATGACTGACTAATTACCTGCAGTTCTGCAATGAACTGCAAAGTTTCAATTGTCAATCACAGTGAAATAATGNGGAATTAGAACAATTGTCAAAATGTATTAAAACTTCAGGGGGTGGTAAGTCAAATGAAAGCATCCCAGAGAGAAAAAATTCTATCCTGGGACAAGGATAGAATTTTTATTTCTAGTGTTTGTTCAAGGGAAATTTACCTTAAAATATTCAGAAATAAATTCTGCAAAAGCAATAGTTAGTTCTCAAGCAGCCTGAAAACCAGTAAAGTATGAATTCGGGTGAATAAAGGAGTACAAAGAAATGGGACTACTTAAAAAGTTCATTAAGGTTCTTAAAAATTCACTGGAATCACTGATAAAGATGATGCCCTTTTAGACAGAGGACTATGATAATTTTGTATATAACACATGAAAACAACTATATTCAGCAAGTAGTAAACAGCACTCCCTAACAAGAAGCTGAGGTATTTCGCTAGTTAAGATCCTGTACAACTGATGCGCTGTTTCCTGGGTTTGTCCTCTTCAAAACACCTAGTGAGAGTCACCCATCACTAGGACAACCAAGCTTGTGAGAAGAGATCTTGGAAAGGTATAGGATTGTGGCTGAGGTGGATAAGTGTAATATTTGATCTCTTAATTTCTAAATATATTGTAAGCATATTTTTGTATTAGACTTCTTATTAGACATCTTATAATCCAGTGGTACACAAACATACAAAATGCATTTGTATCATTTTTGGATTTTCTTGCTGTATGCATTTGCTATAGTTTGCTTGGAGTACACATCACTAATTAAAACAAGAGCTTGGTAGACATGGTATTTTTATTTTCTCTCATTTTTATATTAACTATTTTTCATTTTCTTCCTGTTTAAGACAGAAAAGAATATGATGTTCTAGCCTGAAGGCACTTTCCTTAGAATTTTTTTTCCCAGATGACAGAGGGAACAAAATATTTTCTTTTTTTCTAGAAACTAACATTTCACCTGACTCAAATCCCCATGGCCTTAAGTACTATTTTCTTTTCTGTTAGAGTCTAGAAATAAAAGCATGAAGGTAATACATAGTCAGCTTTTCATTCTTACAATACACCTCTTGGTGAGCATTTTGATCTTAAGAGCAGCCTAAAACATTGAGGAAAAAATCTGAAGGGCGTAAATCCCTGTTGTATTAAAACCAGACACTGACTATTCAAAATCCAGAAGCTAATTTCACTAAGGTTACAAGGCAATAACAACATCTCCATTGATACCTGTAAGGCTCCAGACAGTTCTCTTCCCAGCAGTATCTGAAGTTCACTGACCCACTTAACCTGGCTCTTTGCTTACATTTCTCAGCTTGTGTGATATCACTGCTGTCAACCTAATCTATGCTCAGACAGGTAAAATTGTGACAGATGTTTCAAGAAGAAATAAGCGACAACATGATCCTGGTTCACAGTAAGCGATATGATGAACATTTGTTGAGTACATCACCGCCAGAAAACGGGCACTTGGAAAGAGGAGAGACTCATTAACATGTTTTTCAGAGAAATTCAAGTTCAAATGTCTGATTTTTATTCTCTCTCCCAGGTACCAAATTTTTGGAGTTCTACCATTGCATTTAGTGTAGTCACTAAATGCCTTACAGGAATATAAAAATGACTCAAACTAAAGGCGTGCTGTTGATTAGTGCATCAAGCTTCAGGGCACAGAAACAAATAAAACTGCATTAGTATAAGTTTGTACCCTTCTCCTTCAAGAACCTTGAAGGACTTCCCTACAGCTGAAATTTATTTATTTATTTTTTAAATATACTTATTTCTACTAAAAGTACAAGTTTTGGAAGTTGGTCAAAGTCTAGGAACTTACAATACAGTGGTAAAACAGATCCAGGCTGCCATAGACGTTACAAATGTAATTCTAGAACTAGCATAAAGTATAAAATCTTTTTTTATTAGAAAAAAATGAAGATATAAAATAAATTAATGCATCATTTATTAAACATAATTCTAATCAGCAGAGCTAGAAAACTGAAATATTATTAAATGACTCCTCTTTCGCCCTTCATATCACACTGTTATAATTGAAATTGGAATTTTCAGGTGAATTGTTCACCTGCTTTGCAGATTGCTTCTTCAGCTATTTTTCCTTTTTCATCCGATAGGAATATTTCTAAAAGGAGAAAATCTTGTGATATGGCATCTATTCTTTTTCCTTTAAAGTACAGAAAATATTTTTCTCACCACACTTTCCAAATACACATTAATTTTATTGAATTTTAAGAAAAAATTATTTAGGAAGAAATAATTACAGCTGTCTGCTAACTGCTATTGTTTTCTTGGTAACATGTGACACCCTACTGACAGGCACACACTGCTTGATGCTGCCAGGATCTCACTGTGTGCAGTGAGAGACCCAAAAATACAATGTCACATCATCCAGATGACAAGGCTGAAATCCCATACTTCTTCAGTTTTTCCTTCTAGGGCACTGAGAATATTTTGAGCCTGAACAATCTTTCACAATCAAAATACAAACATAACTGATCGGTTTCAAATGAATACTTTGACTTTCTCAAAGAAAATACACTTTCAGCAGGAAAGCATCTAACAGTTCTCCTTAGAAAGTGCCTAGCTTTAGGAAAACTGTTGTATTCCTGCACAAAGCAACATCACTGGTCAGTTGATAATTTCTTACTCTTTAACCAAGATTAGACATAAGCGGACTTGGAACTCCTTGCCAGAGGAAGTCTGCTATAACATTAACGTCACCCTCCCTCTTTTTTATCCCTTTTCAAATTGGGAAAAAACACTAAGAGCTTGAACTCAGCCAAAGAGATGTTATATAGCTTGGAATGGTGCTAATTCAAATACGTAGCCACTTTCAGCCATGAGTGTCACATGATCAAGAACACTTAGCTCATCTATTCATGAAATACAGTAGGATACAAGCAAGACTAGCCAACTCTAATCAAGAAGAATGCTTCTGTAATTAAATAGGATTGTTTGTTAGCCTAAGAAATTAGAGAAAGCTCTTACAGCACAAACAATAACAGTCTGGTTTATTACCTCTGTAGTAATTTTTTTCCTTCACAGTCTCATGATTTGCAATAACATTTTGATTTTCATTTAAGTTGTTTGGATTTTGTTTCTTTCACTGCAGCTCTTTTAGATTGTGATGAATGAAGATGCATTATCTTCATAATTTACCCTCACAATAATGCTGCTATAGTTTGTTTTGTTTCTTAAGAAAATCAAGAGAATCTGTTCTTAATGACATTCATGACACATGTACTTTGTCTCATGTCTGTTCTGTTCCCTTCTTATGTCTGTTCATCAAACCAGAATCATTTCACCATACAAATATACTGGATCGAAGTAGGACCTGCAGTAAGATAAATACTGGCCTTTCCAGATAAGCAAGTACATCTGCAATATATGAAAGTCATCTTTCAAAAAAACTTAAAGTTGGAATGCACAACAGGATGGCAGGTATAATGCCATCAGCCTACTGGAAGTTGCTCTGCTACCTTGCAATCATGATTAATAAAGGGCAATATACAGTTTTGTAAGAAGTAAATTAAGATCTCACTTATTTCTGCTTGATAGAAATCGGTTACAGATCAATTCCACCATTTTCCTCTATGAATGCTATACTTCTCCAGACAAGGTAGAGTTTGCTTGCATCATTCCAAATGCATAATACAAGTTCCCCATGGCTATCAGTTACTATGTACAGCGGGCATTCCCTCTGCACAAGATACAAACAGATTTGCATCTGAGTTCCCGGAACTATGTTCAATGTAAGTGCTACTTCTTGAATACCCTCCAAAAATCAAACTTAGTACATTTGCAGTCAGCAGTCTGAGGTCTGCCCCAAAGTTCTTCATGACTGTACACAACTCTCATCTTTGTATTCTGCCCAGCAAGCTATATGAAAGGTTGATTTTGTGACAGCTGTTTATATGGATGCTTAAGATATATGTACATATACACACTACTGACTACATATAGGATAAGAATTGTGATATAGAATCACCTGAGTATACGAGATTTTATACCACAACCAGGAAGTTGATTTTTTTAATGACTAAGCTCAACTACAGCACAATAAATGCAAAATATTGTAGAGAATAAAAATTAAAAGTGATGAGTAGTCAGGATAATTGACACAATTGCTTTTAAAAAGGGGGCAAACCACAAAATCAGATATATTTTTGTATTCTTCCATTACTTCACTTTCCTAGTACACATGGACTTTTTTTTTTTTTTTGCCATAGTGGTGCAGATCCTGTCCCTATGTAATGTAACCTATCCATATGGATTCCATGAGATCACATTTTGAATCGTACCAAGCAGCAGCTGGATATCCTCAGACACAACAGGACTGCAATGCTTTGAGCTCAGTAGTGTTCTGAACAGATATCCAAGTCCCTAGCCTTTATAGTTAGTGCATGGCTTTTGAACATTTACTTCAAATATATAGAAAAGGGCGTTCAATAAAACTTTAAACACAGAAGAGAGGTGAAAACTGTTCAAGTGTGGACATATCATGCCAGGAAGTTGCACTGCAGAAGTACATTTGGAATGACATGCCATAAGATGTCAGAATCTACAGGAAATTAAGCATCTGATAGCTTCAATTATTCAATCTTATATGTGGTATTAAAAAAGACAGTTAATTTGCATCCTGCAATTTCCCTTTCACCTCTGAACTTTAAAAAGAAAAAAATGCAATACCCATTGTGTTTATTTAATCATACGTTTAACTGTTTATTTGATGACAAAAAGAGCCTCATGGACTCTTATCAAATGCTGTTTTTATAATCTGTGGATCATTTAGTAGAACAGTTTTACTCCTGGACAGGAAGAAAAAGTGCATTTTTCCTGAGTACACTGAATTTGACAATACTCAGAGCAGCCAGAGTTATACTTTGTGCATGAAATATGCACAGCTTCTGTTTTCTAGAAGCTTTCCATCAATTATAATGGAACACAGCTTAACAGAAAAACTGTCATTGTCTTACCATAGCTGTGACAACGCCAGGCCTCTCCACAGGTCATTGTATCATATGGTCACCAACTGCTGCAAAGTATCAGGGTTACTGGACCAAAACCAAAGAGCTGGAGAAAGCAGTCCAATTTTGTAAGCGCTGATCACAATTTAAGACTAATGATGTCAAAAAGCCATTGACCACCTCTGCTCTGTTTTAGCCTGCAAAAGGCAAATCAAATCTCTTGTGCTAAAACTTGCTGGCATGCTCTAAGAAAATGCTTACTTTGGGACAAAAATACAGTAAGATACTATCTAATTACTTGAATCAGTACTACAATGAACATATGAGAAAGGAAGATCTAGGCAAGAAGTTATATCCTTAAATTTTTCTGTGGTAAATGAAGAATCTTAAAGCTTGCATCTCCATAATGACATAATGATTTCATTTTCATAATGGTACAATTTGTTGGAAACCACAACAGGAAAGGGAATTGTTCAGATGTTTCACTCTCCAGAAGCTGGCCCCAGATCGGAGCTGGGGCAGCGGGGAATTAGGCACTACACTTGCCTGAGGAATCGTCCCTGTTCACATTACTCTGAACAAGCACTGTGTCTATCTGCTACTTGCACCTTGGTAACACTGACATGTTTCAGCCTGTAGCCAACAAAGCAGAATGCTGAGCTTTTAAAATAGGTTTTAAAATAAATAATCTAACTTGAAGAAAAGTCTGACAGTGAAATTCTGCAGATGCAGATTTCAACTTCTCAGCCAGAGCAAGTGTGATTGTTCCTCTTCACGAAACACAAGAACAGAAGTTTGGTTTACTACTGGTCTTGGTGACCTCGTTTATATGATTATTGTGTATAAGAGTGATAACTCATGTAAAAACTGTAGAAATCACATGAACTTTTAACTACATCATCAATTTGCAACTTTTTAAATTAAGTCAGCATAATTTTTTAAGCTGTTAAATGATAATGATAAATGAGGTGGTTTATTGCTACAGGAGTTTATAGTACAACTGTTGGTTCTTATGACAGGTCTGGTTAGGTTAGTATCGGTCCCTGCATTAGCTTTGTGTTGTTCCACCTACTTGATAACAAAAACCAAAAACTGTCTGGCTGACAGACTTCTCTACTGTGCTCTTCTGACTTACAGCCTCTACTTCGCAAAATGATTGGAGCATTTTCAGTTTTAATTATCAAGTGTCCAAATAAGCAAAAAGATTAATAAGCACATAACTACATCAATAGCACATCAGATTTTTCAGATAAAAAAGAAGCAAAGTTAATAGTTTTCTAGTGCTTTAGAATGTGTGATAGTTATTTTGCCACCCAGAGTCACTACTGGAGGTGATCACATGTTTTAACCAATCTATACCTTATTGCTCTATACAAATTTCTTTACTATATTTACTGATTAAAAGAAAAGCATTATGCCATTAGCAACTGTCTTTTAAATATAAAGCCATTGGAGCCTTGGACATAATCCAGAAGGAAAGGAAAAACAACCTATCACACCAGACATCACACTGACTACAATAAAAGCCAGCCATTTATTCATCTTAGTGAGACATAATTACTGAATAGGTTCATGCATTATGTTTCTTGCAAAGTACAATGTGCAGAAGCAGCACATGGCTTGGCTGGATTTTGAATGTATTGTGTTACTGATATAACCAACATAAAATTGATACAGAATTGCAACAGATTTGGTTTTACTAAGAACTAATTAGGAAATAATCACTGTGTTGTGATTAACCTGGTCTAAATGGAAAGAATGAGTCCTTAAGGCTGGAGACATACCTGAAGTATAAAGGGCTATTGAGATTTTATGACAGCAGCAGTGGTGAGCAAGACAAGCTTGAACAATGTGGCAAGAGAGTATGAGACACGTGGATAAAATAACAGATAAGTACAAAGACTTTTTTCTATCAGGTTTCCTGCAGAAATCATTAGGGACAGGAATAGAAAGAAAAATAGTGAGGAAGAGTGACATAAAACTTCATAGTGAGCCACAGGCAGCAGGTTTCTTTAAATGACAGTAAACTGGGCTCTCAAGTACCTTCATTCCCACAACACTGAGTTTCACAATGCATACTTTAAAATAAAACAAACAGACTTTTTCAAGTATTACATGGTGAATTGTGTAATATTATCTTTTCTTTAAGAAAGGGATTTTTTTTTTTTTTTAACGTGTGTATGACTTCCTCTGAAAGGGTTTCTCAAATTTGTAAACATATCCATACTTAGGATCTATTGGTGGAGGAAAAAAACAGCGCCCCAACCTGCACTAATGAGATTCAACTTTTAAAACTTCACCCAAGGACAAGGTGAAAATAAAGAACTAATGCCTCTTGTAACATCTAGTTCTTAGATGTTTCAAAACCTCATCTTTTCAGGAAAGCAACATGCTATTTCAGTTCAGTTGGCATGTGCCCAGAATTTAACAAGAACTGAACCCTGGGTATACTTTTATCTAATACTTTTCTTTTGCATTTTCTTTTTACTCCTGCTCCAGAACATTTTAAAAGCTTGAGAGTTGCAAAAAAACTGAGAATTCTTCCCCCACATTGCAACTATTAAGTCAAAAGAATATGCTGATAAATATAAAGGATGTTATTAACCAAAACCAATTTATGACGAGTTTTCTTCTCTAGAATACTGATTTAAATTAATCTGATTCCTTGATTACTTGTGGAAGTGGTTAAAGAAAACACCAGCCTTGGATTTCCAGGACCCTGTAATTTCTATAAATTCAGGTTACTATTCATTACAGCAGGTGAACGTGTGTTTCTGTGCTGAGCCTGAGCATTGATCCAAGCTCTCCAAAGGCCAAGGTAAGACAAAGTACACAAAATTCTCATTATGATGGTTCAGAGGCATTCTGATAACTTTGGAATAGCATCATATGATATATAAACTATTCTTAATTTGCCATCTGCACAGACAAAGGGTGAAAAACAATAAAATGCCATCAGATGGATAAGTTCTGCTGGCCTCAGTGGAAACCAAGTGAAAATTCATAAACTACTAAGACAAAATGAAATGCAGAGTCTCTGTAGTGTTTTAGGTTTATATTAAAAAGCACAATCATTAACATCTGTTCAAAGGAAACAAGGACTGAGCTAGCAATAATATTACATTAAGTCATTACACAAACCAACTGAGAAACTTCAGAAAGGTACTTGAATAAGCATGATATCAATTAACCCAGTCACATGCTCAGGTCTCATAAGAGTCATATGATCCCAATGGTATTTCTTGCATGGTGGCAAGAGATAACTGCTAGCCTTTAAATTAGATTGAAGACTAGAACTGTTTCTCATTATCACCAACCAGATAAGAGTGGGCTAGTATGAAGAGCCAGTACTCTGGGTTCCATTTTATTTTTCATATTTTGATAGTTAGGATTCAGGGACCAGAAATACATTTATCTTCCCCCATCTCTATGTTCTTTATTTCCCCACTCCACTTTTTCCTAGGGCTTCTCTGAAAGAAAGAAATATTTCTTCTGCTTATTTTTCTTCCCTTTTGTTTATTTATGGTTTTACAGTGTTTCTTAAGCAACACCAACGATGTTGTCTTTGCACATCCCACTATCCCAGAGCTGGGTTGATATGGCCAGCAATTTTACAGCACCGAGATGCAGGAATAACACAACAAAACAGAAGTTGAATTAACAACTAGTAACAATTGCAATGCTATTAAAGTGATGGAAAGCGTGACAATAATAGCAGAGTAGCACAATCCTAGGCTACAGCAAATGAGAACAACCCCAAATGCAGCAGCCATAGATACAGAAGCAAAGAAAGGAAAAACTGATTGCCTTGGGAAGACCTTCAGTAGGCAGTAACCTCCAGCAAGATACCCTCACCTCCACTGCTAACCCATAAATGAAGTCTGGGAAGGGGTGGATCCTGGATCCTTCCCACCAGGTGCTCAATCACTGTTTCGGGCCATGACTTAGCATTTCTGCTACAACAGTGAAAAACAGGCACCTAGCCTAGATGAATCAACCCAGACAAAAAACAACAAAACATTACTAGAGCAAGGACTTGAACTTCAAATAAAACTGCAAATGACTTTGCACCATCACCAAATGTTTAGGAATAAGACTACTTGCCTAACTCAATGCCCCAAATCTAAACCAAGAAATTTGCAAGTGAGATAACTTGTAAAAAGCCTGCCTAGAAGCAAGGTCCATGTCATGAAAATTCAAATAGACCAGCAAAATGATGCCAACAGCCTTCTTATCAAAAGCAAGCCAAACAGAAAGAGTGAGAGAGAGATGAGCTCATGCATACTAGACAACAAGTAGCAAGGATTCAGGATCCTCATTTTAGAAAAATCAACTCTTGATCTATAACCTAGTTAGCCTCATCTGGAGCAGAAGAACTTTCAATAGATTTAGGATGGCAGTACCGTAGCAAGACTACCTCAGAGAAATAATGAGAAGAGTTTAGAGGAGATGCACTGGGTCCTGAAGCTATCTCGTAAAGGAATAAGCTTTCTGAATATACCCACTTACAGAAAAAACATCAAGCTGGAAATCCCACATTCTGTCATGGAGATACTTTCTACTTCTCACTGAGTCAGAAGCGCATAGAGTTTACAACAGCCTTATTGCAATATGTCAGAAAATGCTCATGCAGAAGTACTTGCCTTACAACGCTCTGATCTATTGCACCTCAGAAGGTTTCCTGGGAACCATAAGGACCAAAAAACGTCCGAAACAACAGACCCTCTATGCTTTCCTTCCACAGTCAGATGTAAAGCTGAGATACCTTAAATTAGTGCCAGCTGTGGCACTAATTGTTGAATGCTAGAAGTTTCCAGAGAGCGTTGAGTTTTTTTTGGTTTTTTTTTTTTTTTTTTTTTTTTTAAATCAAATGTGCCTTTTTGAAACCAAAATCTGCTCTTCCTCATTAAATAAAAGTGTCAACTTTTCTGCAAAGCAGATCTTTGTTCAAGCACAGAAAGAGGTACAATTCATCCTGCTGTATATTTTATATGTGCATATATATTACAGGCTGAGTTTAATATATTAAATAAACACAAAGTACCTGTTTAAATATATTAGTATGTATGAAATAGGCAAATACAAAAAGTCTGACCAGGAGGTAATAATGCTTGTATCTATCAAGAAGATGATATTTTTCCTCAAAATCAAACTTTTTTTTTTTTTTTTTTTAATATTCTCGTTCCTCTTCTGCTGTTTGTCAGTTGAAGAACTACAATACTACTGTAAGTTTTCTTCTCCAAAACACTAGCTAGATGAGTTCATTTCTCTTGGCAGCTTTGGGAGCTT
>JACDJE010000113.1:289679-321693 GCA_016647715.1 Pavo muticus | reverse complement strand
TTTCTGTTTGGGGAAAAAAAAAAAAAAAAAAAAAAAAAGGATCATCCCGTGACATCATTTTGATGTTATATAAAGTGCTCATTTGGATAATCTTAACCATAAGAGTAGAAATCTTTCTCAGAATTAAATAAATGCATTTTTTATGTTGGTGAAAAAAAGACTGAGACAACCTACTTAAGAGTACTGAGCAAACTAGATGACTAGATGCTCAGCTCACTAATCAAATTCAGTTTAAGTAGTAGCAAAATACAAGCTGATATAACTTGGGAAAACCAGAAATACAGAAGTTTCACAATAAGATCTGAAGAAAATTCCCAGAATTTTTTTAGTTAAGGAAATACTACTTTCATATTCATGTTAGTCTCAAAACTATTTACTTCTATAGTTTCAGTTCAATGAAGCTTTTAGATATAGTTACCACCCACTTAAAAACTACTATATTGTCTTTTCACTACATCAACTATAAACATTCCTCAACAGAATTGTCAGAGATGACAGGAGATACTGCATGATCTGCTTCTGAATGTATTAGTTTTGCTATTAATACTAAATACAGTTGTGTTTTTAAAGTTTAACTTGGACTGGAGTTGTTCTTAGCAGTAATATTTGTTTTTCTCACCCTATTAAAGTACACTGGAACAAAGGTATACCTACATCTTCATGTAAAATGACAAATGATTATTTAATGTAATTGTAAAGGGAACACACTGAGAACTGAATGAGTGACTTAGGCAATGATTTTCAGAAAAATCTTTTTGTTCTGTCAATTACAAATAATTTTTCATTATTCATCACTTAAAATATTATTCAATAATTTTCCAGAGGATCTATCAATCTCAAATTATTTAATGGTAACTCTGTGTTGAGCATGTTTCACCTCACATCATACTACTGATATAGTCTTTTTTTTTCCCTGGAAATAATAACTAAACCATTCTTTGAAAGAGCAAATCAAATAGAGTTTTTTAATCAACTGAAAGATGGGAAAAACCAGAAAGAGGACTGAAACTACATCCAATACCTAAAAAGTACCGAATCACACTTAGCATCTTTGCTCTTTGTGTTTTACTTTGATCTATACATTATCAGTCATGAACTTTGGCTAATTCAAAACAAAAGAGAATTTTTTTAAAAAAGAAAATTAATATGTAAGCCCAAGAAATTGCATCATTCTTTTAACTGTTTACCAGCTTTGTCTTGAATCAGGATACATTTAAAGCTTAGATGTGAAGGAAAATATACTATTCCTAGGGGGCACAGAGAACCCAATAACTTTCTTCTTCATGCTTAATAATCTTGTATGTGAGGGACCAATCCAATTTGTGGAAACGAATTGTACCTTAGGGATATGTTATTTCAACCCAAACTGAATATACTATTCATTTTCAAAAGTAGCAATAAAGATTATATAAGATGCAATTCATTATTTTTCTAAATGTTTCGTGATTCCACTGAGAGGTGAGACTTAAATAGCTTACAGGAAGCCTACCTTAATTAGGTTGCTTTTCAAATCAAATATAGTATAATTTTAACATAAAAATGTCACTCAAGGAAAGTATTCCATTTACGAAGATGATTAATAAAGTTTAAAGGAAAAATGGGGGATATATCCATGGGTGATATGTGAAGGAATTTGAGAAAGGAAATGATGCACATGTAAATGGACGTGTACAAATATGCAGCTAGCTATGAGCTATATACAGATATCTGTCTCATATTCATGCATGCCTACACACACACAGAGAAGGGCAATTTGTTACCAAAGCAACCACATTCAGTTGTTTTTTTGTCCTCCATCAGAATTGGTTTGCATTTTTGTTAAAATATTTTAGCTACCAAAAGCTCAGAAGAATTTATTGTGTAAATATTTATTTAAGCTTAAAACTCATGTTTACTTTTATAAGAATCTCTTTTTCAGCTTTATAATGAAAAAAAGAAGAAAATTATATTTGTTTTCATGGATTTACAAACAATGAGACATTGAAGTTATAATTGAGGTGCTTTGCCTCAGTGGTGCTGTTAAAATATTGATGTTTATGCCATAGAAATAGTCGTTTCCTTTTCTGTGTGTAGAGGAATGCTTCAGTTTCTCAGATCCTCAAATACAGTAATTTACATAAATATTGACTTTTAATGAGGGCTGTGGTCAATGATTTAATTTGTGGACTGCAATTCCACTGTAATTTAAGAAGCAACAATAAAAGCTGAAATTTAGGAGCATTAATTCTCAGTGTACCCTTTCTGAAGACACTTAGTACTAAGTTTTATAAGCCTTCAAATAGCTTTTAAATGAAGTACTTGAGTTCCACTATTACCATGTACTTGCAGTGCTCCAGGTACCCATCCCCAGTCTTAGATTCTGCAATTAGGCAGCAAAATTTGAAAATTCTGGCCCTATCTTTCCTGCATCTCAGCTAAGGCAGTAGAAAATATACCCTAAGAAGATTTATACATTCAAGGATTTATACATCATAGGTAACCATGGCTTGAATATGTTGTGTATAATTCGTTCACAATCAATTTCTCTTGTTAGACAATAATTTCATTGAATTGAAGAGACAAGTTGACCAAATAGCGAGTGGGAGAAGCATGCATATCATATTTAAATTTTTTCCTTTTCTTTTTCCTGTGAAACGCTGTAAAAGCTTGTGAGTCAAATCAAACACGGAATGTAGCCTTCTATGATATGATCACTCATGTCTTATACAAATTATTAGCTCACCTTGTAAGACTGATCTATACTTAAAACAAAATGGACTAATGTATTTTATTAACATCTGTTCATCAGAGACATTTTTTCCAATAAATAACAATCATATATATATATCCTGCAGTGAAATGACACATTAAATGGTTTGGGTCTGTAGACAGTATTTTTCCTCATAAATAGCAATGGGGATTTTGTAATACAATCTCACATACAGCTTGTATTTTAGTACATAATATTAGGAAGTACTTCACTAGGTCTGTGGAAAAAATGTTATTAGTTTTTATCTTGCTGAGAGTCTACATTTTTTTTATTCGATTCTGGATCAATCTTTTTCTATTTTGCTTAAAACAAACAACAGATAATATTTTGAGTCAAATGAAACTTTGTTTTTAGCTGTATATTTTTACCTTAAGACCTAGTATTAATTTTAAGCAACTTTCTAAATGAAATGTCATTTAAAAGAAAAACCATCACCAACAACAAAAACAAAAAACAAAAAGTCTTGATGTATGTTCTTTTCACATTTTAAAATGTCTTTCTGTAATTTTAGCTGACTTTTCTTGAGGATACAGCAATGTACTTGCCAACTGAATAATGTTTCAAAACTTTGTGCCAGTCTGTATAGAACTGCTGACCTTTCACTTCACTTAGCTGCAGACACCTCTCTATCCATAGCCCACAGAGGGTGAATGTTACTGCCAGTGAGCGAAACATCAAACAGCAATTTTATTGCATTCTCAAAATACAAGGATCTATTCATAAGCAAATCCAAAACCTTGAGAATGTTAGAAATAACTAGGACTCTCTTGTTACTGAACAAAACACCGTTAATCAGTTCCACATAGCAATTTGTAAAGCAAATAAGGATAGTGATGGATTGTCATGCACAAGTATCATATATCCAAATAATGATTACTCACTTTATAGAATAATATTCTCTGTGTATTAATATGCAGATTTTAAACAAGCTGCATCCTTTGTTACAATTAATATTTGATGTATGGAATAGTATTTGAAAAATGCCAATCTTTATATATATATATTTTCTTTTAATTTCTCTTTGATATCTTTTCTGAGTCTGTTTTTAGCATTCTTTAAACAATTTACTAAGTTTGTCTATTCTCTTTGAAAAGCATCAAAGTGTTTAGGACTGCAGCATTTTAAACACATCCAATGGTAACTGTCCCATCCTTCCTTCCTCAGCGGGACTTTCAGCATGCAGGAACAACTCTTTCATAAGAGATGAGAAGAACAGTACCTCAGAGCCCATCAGGAGCTCCTTTACTGTTTGGATCCATGCATATTCATTGATCAGTCAGTCAGTCACCTCTTTCTCTTTGGCACTGATTGACATTATGACCTGAAGGGAAAAACAGATTTGATGCCAACACAGAAACTTCTATAGCAACCAGCCAACCTCTTGTGATAATAATAGGAGACTAATCAGTTGCAGCTGAAGGAAATTAAAAGTACTGCTATTTTACAGAGTTATAATGATGTTCTCTGGCCTAAGGTGAACACATTTCCCAAATGCAATCATGACATTACTAATTATTCCAAATCTGCAGGTCTATCCTATCCCAACTGCTCACATTTCCTCTTTGTGCCAGAATTTTCTTCAGGAGCAGTTCGAGCAACATCCAAAGCTTCT
The DNA here is from genome assembly GCA_016647715.1 of Pavo muticus. NCBI lineage: Eukaryota > Metazoa > Chordata > Aves > Galliformes > Phasianidae > Pavo > Pavo muticus. The sequence continues at coordinate 317,332 of JACDJE010000113.1, read as the reverse complement.
CTGTGTGGCTCTTCAGCTCCTTGTGTTATAGGAAATGTCTTCTTTGTCCCTGCTGTTTGGATCTCACCCAGTGGCCTGGGGCAGACTCCTCCTAAATGTAGAAAATTCTCACAGGTATGTAGCCCATCTTTTTCAGTTGAGCTGGAATTGTCTCCCAGCTTGTATGTCAGGGCCAGAAAGTAAACAGATAATACTTTGTGAGGCATGAGTGAATGGCCCTGTGGCTGTAGGGTCACTGCAGCATGAGTGCACATCCCACGATGGAACTCAGAAGGGCCACAGAAGGCAGGGGAAGAAAAGGGGCAGTCCTAGACCTTGGACCACCTTGTCTTCACAAACACTTTAAGGATCACAACATCTGTATCAGCTGCTTTCAAGACAAGCCAAAAGACTTATAAGGGCTTGAGAGAAGGGGGTAGATCAACAGAGCACTTTGCAAAGCACTCTTTGTCCTCAGTATCCCTCTGTTATGCTTGGTTGTGTAAGGGATTCAGTGATCTCCAAATCTCTCTTCTTATTCTTACTCAGCAAATGGTTGTCTTTTCAAGGTGGCTTACTAATGATACAAATATTGGAAGCTAAATTTGAAAGTTTAGATTTTCAGTATTCAGATGGGATTCAGCTATGGTCACTACAGCTTACGTAAGTGTTGGTCGTCAAGGAGAAAGCAGAGGAAAAAAAAGAATTTGTGGAAGACATATTTTTCAGAAGAAAGGAGAAATTTCATTTGTAGGGTTTTTTATTAGTATTTCCTGTGATTTTACAGCCTGCTCTTTGATTTTCTGTGCAAGAAAGTCTGCCCGTCTTATCTGTAAAAGAAGATAAGGGCACATCACATCACGGTATTTTGAACCAACTCTTAGCCTTAGACTCTGTTCTAAGGTCTCATTATTCCCAGAGGATATAGATAGAAATGTCTGTCTCTGGGGCACAATTTTTTTTCCCCTTCAAATTATATGACAAGTCTTTAAGAGAAGTTATTTGTCCATTATGCTACAATATGTCTAGAAAAGGTATCCATCATGACTGAGGAAAGATCATTCATTTTCAGACCTGTCAGTCTGAGCAGACAAAATAGGTAGCCCTCTCAGCATGGAAAAATACAGGCAGCTCATTCTCCATTAAAGTTTAGCACTGTCAAGGGACCTCTGACATCCACTAAGTTAGTTCTTCCTTTCTAGCAGTTACTTTTACATGTTGTTTTTTTTTAACAGGAAGTTCAAGCCTAGAGTTGGAGTCCAGCTATTTTAACTCTGATGATGGGAGAGAGCTGAAAAGATGGGAAAGCTCAAGTGAATACTCGATCTGTACCTCTATGGTTCCTGAAAACAAGCAGTTAACATACAGAGTGATATTGTACAATAACAATTTACCCTTTGTTTGTTATATCCAAGTGACAATTCGGCAGTAAATGATTAGTACAAAAGAGACGCCAATGAAACAATATTAGGCAGCTGCAGCAAAACCATCATGTTTTGGAACAGACAGAAATTTGTCTGATAATGTGATGATTGTTAACTTCTCTGGCAGGAGATATCTTACATCACGTTCAGGCAGCTCACAGATGGTATATCACTATAAGGAAGTGAAAGCTACATTAATTCCTATAGCAACAGTGATTTTCATGTACATCCTTAGATCAGCTTATTAAAATATTATCTTAGTACCTTAAAATATAAAGATGACAAAATTATCCATTTTAAAATGAGAAATCTAATTGCATAAGTTAACTAGGAATTGTGTTAAAAATAGGAAATGGTTAAACTTTCCTCCTTCCACCCCCAAAACCACATAGCTTTATGCAGGAAAAGACAAACTTTATTGCTAGGATATTAGATATCTTTTCCTTCTGAAATGTGGTTTATTTCTATAAGTGACTGAGCACACTGAGAGCCATACCTGAATATTAAACTTCCATAATTGTTCCTGTAATGCTACTTGGAATTTTACGCCTAATAATTCCAAATGAAATCTGTAACAGAACAACAAAATTACTTGGACTCTATTCTGATTTCTCAGCCACCCAGTACTGCAAGAATCACAGTCCAGGCATGGGGCTTCCCTATTATTGGTGGTTTGCTTCCATAGCATAAATATCTTATGATAAAGCCCAAATAGGTAAACATACATGCCTTCACTAACCAAATTTGAGGGTCAGGTCTTCCAACTGATAGCAGTGAATGCTGAAGGGTTTATGCTTCAATTACTGGGACAAAATAATTCTGCCCAAAAGGTAGACTACAAATCATATATGCCATTTCTTTAGTATTCTTTACAGCAATGGAAGTTTATAAAGAAAATAAAACAAAAAGATTTGAATTAAAGCATATTTTATCATTCAAAACCATGCACCTCAGAAAAAAAGATTGCACGTGTAATTGTATTTTGATTGCAGTCTTACAGTCTATTATAAATTTTTTGATTGAATATAGACATTGTACAATTACTTTCTACATTTGTCATTAGTGTTTTGATCTTAAGTATTATTCTTTCCAAGAGAAAAATACAATCTATAGGAAAAATATATATAATAAAGGAAACATTTATGAGTAATGATGTTCCCCACCAAACCCATTTTTATTTTTACATTTAGTATCTACAGCTACTGTAATGGTTGTCTGTATGATCAAAATTATGTGGCAGTTGGTAATATAATGATATGATTGTAGTAACTGCAATTCTTGAAAAGCGAAACAGATAGTCCAAATAAGATATTTAGGCTATATATCACTTGCTTGTAGACAAATGTTAAGTTAATGAAATTTCAATTAGAAAAAAACATATTATTAGGCTTTTTTATCAAGTTGTTGGCATCCAGTTCATCTAATTTTAGTCAATTGAAAGTAAGGAGTGCAGTCTAATTCTACAATATCAATTTATTCCATCATCAATTACTAGAAGATAATTAATTCCTTCCTAAAATAGGTGGGCTGAACTGTCCCCTGGAGAGCACATTCACTGCCTACAGATCACTTCCATATGAGTTAAGTAGACTGTGCACCTAACTGAAACATAGTTATTAGCTAAATGTTCTCAGTGAGACCTTTAGACCTTGGAAGTTAACCACCTGTACATTGTGTCATTCTTTGTCATTTGATTTCCTTCTAACAAACATCTAGTCTGATGATTATTAAAAAAAATTCTGATGATTATTAAAAAAAATTCTGAATCCTAAAAAAAAGAGCCCTCCAAAACATGCTGACAGTGAGAACAGAAAAAAAGCCTACAAGACAATTGATAACCAAAACCTCCCCAACGTCAGGAAACCTGTTCAGATACTCAGATGATCCAGCTGGTGAGCCCTACCACATACTGAAGAAGAAAAGAGTAATTCCCAAACTGGAAAATGAGCCTTGTGTTGCAGAGTTTAAGGAACAGAATTCATATATTTTACCAAAGAGAATGCTGAAGAAAGGCTTGCTCTACTCTGATCCCAGCTGAACAGTAATTCTAATACCCTTCAGAACCCACAGTTTATCATCTTATCTTCATCTGGAAAACAAAAACCAACAAACAAAAACAAACAAACAAACAAACAAAAACCCAAGCCCAATACACAGTGCTTCACAAGGGAGAAAGATCCAGCAATTCATGTCAAAGCAATAAACCTGTAAAAGGCTAAACCAGTGTTAATTTCTGATTGGTCAATGACTAAGTGAAGCTCTGAAGCACGAGACTGACTGATAAATGCTACAGTTATGTCAAGCTAAGTTTTATGAGAGTATTTAGAGTAAAAAGAATATCTCTAAATGCCCCAGAAATGTGCAGTAGACCACCTGAAAGGTATAGCATGATCCCTCAGTGCACACAGGCTGAAGATTTCTTCCGATAAGTTGAATTAAATTCTACACTGTTCTACTACATCAAAAATTCTGAATGATAAGTTGCATTTCTGCATCATCTGTCAGACTACTATGAAACCATAATCCTATTTAAGCAATATATTTCTCTAATGTGTTACTGGTCTTTGAATAGAAAGAACTTTTATGCATCACACTCTCTGAGTGCAACCATATATAAGCACTTCTTAAGAGAAAAAGTCTTCTTTCTACTTCATCTTTCATTAGACAACTCTTTATGACAAAGGGCTTGATTTTCCAAATTCTGGATATGTTTCCTGAATTTTCTTTATTCCCACTTGATTACTTTGATATTCCTTTTGAACTGTGGTACTTTTAGAACAGCTAGGTAAGAAAATGCAGAATCTTTTAATTAGCAAGGTTCTCTCTTTCTTTAGCTTGTTCATTTTTGGCGTGCATTTCTTGAATGAACTCTGAAATTAATTTCAGTAGTATGACTACTCACAATGACCATTAAAACTCTTTTTAACTGACCATATTTCAACATAGGAGCTGTAAGCACAGTGTGTGTGTGGTCTTCATTTTGAAATGCATATCACTATGCATTTCAGTATTCAATTGTGGCCATTTAATTAAGTGCTCCAGGTCATTCTTAAGACCAGATGCACTGGAGAAAGGGAGGAAGAGATAATGCAGTTCTAACTTTTGCCTTGAGGGAGGATAGGCTCATGCATGGAATATGCTCCACTTGCATGGCTGCTACTGAGCAGTTAGGTCATCAGTGGGAATTATAGCTTGCTCTGCATCAGTATCTCATCCTTCTCGTCATTTTCTACCTCACAAATGTTGTATCATTTGAAAACTTCACTGAAAATTCTGCATGTAACTCCACTAACTGGAGTATATTTCTCCAGTAAAAATTAATTACTCAGTAACAACCCAGTACTTTATTTTTCCCACTAGCAACTTGAATTTATCTTTTCTGAGGGAGTCAATTTTAAAGTTATTCTGCAATATACCTTGTTAATGAACATAATGAGAGCTTTCAATCAAAATGTAGCTGGAGAAATACAGACATTATGATACTGACTCTCTTTGAGAGTTTTGAACAGGTCTGCAAGTCTGTCAGATCAAACAAATACAGAAAGGAAGGCTTCAAAGGACATCTTCCACCAAAATAGACAAGTAATGTAAGAATCAGTATTGTAATAACCAGTCTTATTTAAAGTTCCAACTCAATCATTTCTTACCTAGAATAAATACTAATCTTGATACATTATTATTCCCAGATAATGATTTTCACTTTATCCCATTCTGGAATTTTATAAGCTCAATTTTTTGGTGCAACCTTTGTTTTCTTGTTAACATTGATACTAATATTTGTGGTCTGGGACTACACACAGTTCTATGACTCCAGGATTTAAGTAATTTAGGCTTGATGATTACACATAGTGCACTTTAGTAAATGTTTCCTCTCATCCATAGCTGCTAACCTTTGTTTCACAAGGTCTGGAAACAATCTTTATTTCAAATCCTGACATAACTGTTATTCTTTGCACAAGTTATTTAAAATATTATTTTTAACCCTGGATCTATTTTTTTTAATTAAAAACAAACAAACAAAAACAAAACCAAAACAAACAAACAAACAAAAACCCAACACCTTTCTTTTACTTATTCTATTTACCACTGATAACACTGTTCTGTTCCACCCCCACCCTTGGTAATTACATGAGCCTTTTAAGTAATAACTTGTATTTACTACTCTCTTAATTATCTCACATTGTCCCTCTCTCTTTGACTCAGATGACTGCCTTGTACAGTGTAGCTTTATAGAGATAACAAAGTATGGAACAAAATATATTTGCTAACTCTTTGTGGTTTACAAGACAGTAAACTTTATATCTTTGGAGCAAACATTTGTGTTGCTTCCAGAAATTAGGATAACTGATGCTACTGTTGATGAAAATAAAGCAACCCTTAGTAGGCTGAATGTCATAAAATCAATACAACCTGCCCAGTTTGGTGGCTATCCCGACTCAGGCTTCTCCAAGAATGAAATACATATATAGCTTCACAGCTGCAGGACTTACTTTACATTACATGCACATTTGCTTAGTTTTGCTGTAGCTACTTGCTTATGTCTGCAAATAATATTTGATTTCAGTTTTTAACTTAAATCTTCAAAATTGTAATTTGATTGATAAAGTAAAAGAGATTAAACAGATTGGAATTAGTGGTTTTTATAGAAAAAAAAATGAGTTCAATTTAAGTGACAAGCCAACATTCTGCAAAAACTAAATAAAACTAAAGATGAAAATACTAAGGGAGGGGGGAAAAAAAAGGATGTTTTACCAGTTGTGAGCTAGACTAGGAAAAAGAAAATCACTAGGATAGGATCTATCCATTAATCTGTTTTCTGTTCCCATCTGTGCAGGATACAGCTATGTGTGAGTGGAATAAAAGGCTGCAAGAGCATTTCAGCACTTGAGTTCCCCAACTCCCTTCCCTCTCTTTCAGCTGCAGTTTCTAGAAAAGATTTGTGTTCTCAGCTCATGTTGCTTCCTGGTCCATGTTCACCTGTTTTTAAGTGGCACTAGAGAGAATAAATGGAGAGCAGAACAGCATCTGAGGGCAGGATTTGAGTGAGCAGGCTGCAAGATCCTTGAGGGAAGAGAAGCTTCACAATTGTTAAATTGTTTTTCTCTGTGCAACTGAAAAGATAAGACTTGGTTTTATCTGAACGCTTTCTGGACCAATTTTTTTTTTTCTCCTGCTGTCCTTACAATACCTTTACATAGCCTTGAAGTCAGACACTTTAACAGTATTTGTAACTTTTTGCCATTTAAGACAGGGCAGAATTATCATTTGTTTGCTATGTTGTTACTGTGAGATTTATGGTGCATTGATCTTTCCAATGAATCCAAGGTTCAATTACATAAAATCACAGTCATCTTACTAATCAGGCAAATATGTTCATGTGGTAATGACAAACACTTTCATGAAACTGAAAAAAAAAAAAAGTAAGTTTGAAGTTCTTTGATGCAAAAATGATAGTTTCAATTGTATTTCTCTTCAAAGCTTTGTATCAGACATCAAGACATCTTTGGGCATGCTCATCCAAAAAGATCTTCCCAAAACTATAGGACAATAAAGTGTCCGTGATGATACTGAGTTTGCACAAATCTTTCTCCTCCTTTACTCAGTATAAAAAACTATTTACATAAGCCATTCAATTTAAAAGTCAGTTTCTCTTCTATGTGTTTATTTGTTATTCTTGAGGAAGAGAGTAGAAAAGATTTAATAAGGGAGTCTTTATATGGAATCTCTAGCCAGGGGTTTCCTTAGTGTAAAAGTATTCTGAAATTCACTTCCTTTCTTTTTGTGCTCCAGGTTTCTTCAAACACATCTAGGAAAAAAATGCAACTGAAAATGGCAAATACAAATCCACGTACAGGAATGAGAGGCAAAACTGAAATTCATGAATTATTAAGTCCTGAAGGTATTTACTTCTCAATTTTTTTGCAAATAAAATCTTCATTTCACTGGAGCATTTACATAAGTTGCTCTGAAAGTAATGCCTCCAATTTATTTTGGTCAGGCTGCCCCTCTGCTGCCATCTGTTGCACGGCAACAAAATGTGATGGAATATTGGTGGATAGGTTCAACCTCTGCCAACATCTGACTCTGATATTGTGAGCCAATATAATACAATAGGAAGCAGTACTCTTGGAGCAGAGTTTATATTATATGGCCAGTGAAGACACATCAGTATGGCCCCTGCAAAAAATTCATCAGAAATGCCAGATAAACAGTACACCAACTTGATTCCCCAGAATACTTAACAGGAGCATGGTGAGAACACATTGCTCTGGCTAGTTAGGAGTTTAACTCAGAGGCTGCAGTCTTTGAAGATGTTTTATTACTGGAGGCCACAATGGCTTCTGAAAAATATAAAACATGAAAGTACAGAAGTGATTTTGAGCCATCTTTTTGCTGTCAGTTGAAGGACAGACCAGATGAGCTTGGCCCTTGAGTATTTGTAGCTTCCTACTGAATATAAAGTCATTGTATACTCTCAAAAGTCTCTTTCTCCATTTATCCTTTTTCCAGCCAGTATATGCAGGCCTGAAAGCTGTCTTGTTTCTCCAGAGTTTTCATCAGAGCTACTTTCTTTAAAGTTTTTCAGAATGAGGCCATGATGGATGGAGACTTGAATAAAAGCCAAAAGGCATTTGGAAGGAAATGGTCTATGGAAAGAGAGTGCCCTGCCTGGGGTAATTGAAACAGTAAGGAGGTTTTGTCAACTGCAAAGGAAGCAAAAGGTGGAAAACTCAAAAAGCTCTGAAGTGAATCTTTAGGCAGCTGCTTTTTTTGTTGTTTTACATTTTTCCTGCAGAATCGGATTGGTAGAAAGCAATCAGGGGTTAAGACATTAACCACTGACTTTTACTAGGAGTTTTTCTCTCTACCTCTCCCAGTAAGCTGATTCCAAATGCTCAAAACTTGGATTAAGTTTATTTAAATCCTGTGTCAAGCTGAAATTTCTTTCTATGTGTACTCTCTGTACGCTAACTTCTGTCAAAAGGGAAAATGGCTTGCAATATTAAACTAGCTATTGAAAGGAAGACCTATAGAAATTAAATAAAGCATATGAAATTTGGAAACTGTGCACTTGAATAAATCTATAACACTCAAGGAAACTCACAAAACTATTTCAAAAATTTTCTGAGACAAGGTGAGAAATACATTTAATGTAGCATACAAATATATATCTCTTTGGCATTGCTCCATTTTTTCTTGAGGGAATTTAACTTTTGCACATTCCTAGCCTATTTAATTAATATTTCCAAAAATTATGATGAAAATGAAATCAGATTAAAATATACTATTTATAAAAAGCACAACTACCACTCACCAGGAAAATGTCCTAACTAAAGTGATTAAGTTAGAAAGCCAGTCACACACTATTGAATCAAAAGCAGTAGTAGGGTGTTCTCTGGAAGAGTCCAATTCAAAGTTAAATTCTCACTCTGAATTGTCCTCTGAAGAAACCTGTCTCTCTCTATGAATTTCATTGGAGGTTTAAGGACATTAGTTTCCAGTTAGGCACCAAAAGATCTTGAAGTTAACTGAAGCAACTATACTTTTACATAAAAAATAGGCTGAACCAAATCCATGGAACTACACTTGCTTGTCATCCACAAATGTGGCTTAATGAGCTGAAATAATTTAATTTCAACACTGGAAATTTAAAGTCACTGTTACTTCATTTTCTTAAAATGATAGTCAATATTTGAAAAAGAAAAAAAATAGCAGTTCTAATCTTCTTAAATTGTAATCTACATTGCTGAGGCTGGCAAGAGTATGGAAAGCATTTTGACGATTGAAACTCTTGTCATTTTTTCATATAAATTGCCAGTAGCAGTTATATCATTCCTGATTATATTTAACCAAACTTACTTGTTAAATAGAATAAGGGCATTTACCCTCTGGAAAGAATACGAAAATGAGCAAGAAAACACTTACATAAACAAAACAGACATACAGGAAGCAGATCGCACTGCACTACTTAACTTGCTCTGGGTGACAGAACAAATATTAAGCTGCACTGTGGTTGAGTGATTTTTGTCCAGAACAGTATCAACAACACACAGTTCTGTTTTCCTCACTTGCTGTCTGTCAGCCTCTTCTGAAATTTGCTATATTTCAGGTGCTGTCTCTGGTTTCCTTGACATAAGTCAATGATTTGTGTCCCATTCAATTTAGTTCATGTGAAAATACTCATAGCTCCTTGCCATATGTTGGTGGATGATAATTGCATTGATCCACATTGCAGTGGGCTCAGTAAGGGCACTGTTCTGATAACTGCATAACCAGAGGCTATTGGTTGTTAGAATTAGTACATTTGACTGTTTGACTTGTTTGATTCCAATCATGCCTGACAGAGTGATGCATAAAACAGGGAGTGTTAAATGTGCCAATAACTGAATTACTTTTCAGATTATGTTGCTAGTAGAGATATTGATGAATACACTTTGCAAGCTGAACATAATGGTTTAGCCGCATTCTATTTCCTATTGAATGGAAAAGTGTGTTCTGATAAAATAAGGAACAAATTTCAATCTTCATCTCTAAAGAATAAACATGTATTGTGTTACAGAGCACACTCTACTACTTAAAAGTTCTCATTGGGAAAGAATTCAGAATGAGAATACCTATTCTCTTAAGAATGGGAATTTAAACAACATGAACAACAACAACAACAACAAAAATAGGAGATATACTTACAACAGCTTTGTCTTAAATCTATCCAGACTAGCAGCATGTAGAGGTACAAAATTATTGTTAGATAATGACTGCATCAGAGTCCTATTCCATTTTTTTCCAAAAAAAAAATTTTTTGAGATATTTAAATCATCAGATTCTTGGCCAATGCCCAATTGGGTCAATCTTTATTAAAAATTCCCACAATATCCAAACATAATGATGCCAGCAGTGTTCAGTCCCTGCACTCATCATAGAAGTGTACTTACAGTTAAGACTTCTAATCAAATGAGTAAGAACTTTATATGATTTTCTCTCTTGTCAGAATGTCTTAAAAATATTTTTAAGTTACTTTTCCAATATTCCTCTTAAGCAGAGTAGCTCTAAGTCTGAGAAAAAAAAAAATAGGTATAGAATAAGAGATTAACTGCTTAATTTTAAACTGTCTCTTGCCACCCACAGATCCAAAGGACTTCTATAAAAAGGGCAGCTCCTGTTAAAGAATTCTTCCAGGAGGATCATATCAAACACTAGCATTTGTAGGGCTCATGTAGGTTTCTAAAAGAAATCCCTTGTTTTTGCTGCCTTAAGTTTTGGACAAAACTTAGTGGTGTACATACTAAATATTACAAGAATCAAATATTAGCATTAATCTCACTGCCAAATGGCCACATTTTGGCAGCCTTTTTTGCTTTGCTGAGCACAGACACAAGGAAATGGCATCAATAGTTTTCAAGAAACAAAAATGAAAGAAAAGTACTATTTAAAGTAACTGGAAGTATGTGTTTGTAAGGGATGCTATCCATAATCACATAAGACTTGTAAAAAATAGTTGAAAGACAAAACATATGAGATTATTTCCCATCCACTTCTAAATGCATTTGGAAAGAAGCAACGTTTGGTGTCTAATTTTTGACCCTAGGGGAAAAAGACATAATTAATTTGTAGATAGAAAAGGAAATATCAATATATTTAACGTAATTTGAAAACATTTTATCCTCTCCATTAAAGTCATTGTTTGATATACTTATTTCACTTTTTAGAGTTCATTTAGCGGAACTGAGGAAAAAAATGTGTGTTTATATTATGTTGTACATTGATGAATATCCGATGCACTGTCTTACTGTCTTCACTCAGTTAAATTAGATTACAGGACTACAAGAATATCAGCACTAACAGCAGTTTTAATTTGCTGAATTTGTTGGACTGACATTTTTCAGTAAAAATTATACGTGTGAAAGTAATGAAGAACAAGACGCAGTTCCTGAATGTTGAAAATTATGGTCATTAATTAATATATTAAGAGCAGTTGGCTGTTATTCCCAGCTTTGGAAAAACAGTGGGTGTATCAGCACATAGTCATTGGCAGGAAATTAAATTTCTAGGAGAAGAAAATTAGGATAACCATAACTCCTGTGGTTTCGTAATTCATCAGCACAGCAGGATGAGCTTGAATAGCAGCTAGTAAAGAACACATGTTGAATCAGTGAGGCCTGTATAAAGAGCTTTAGTATTTGCTGACCTCCTGATGATATGTGGAAGTTTCGCCTAAAAGTTTTTAGGTGGAGCTTCATCTAACATTTACTGATATAAAACAACATGCTCCAGTTTTAAACTCTTCACAAATCTTATATAATCAGTTACAGCAAATCAGATTCCAAATTTTGACTACTACTGTGGTTACACGGCAAAATAATAAAGAAAAATTAGCATGTGTCTGTTGAAAAGAATGCAATAACTTGCCTACCAGGCACAATAAGTTTACCCATACATTCTAGATTATGAGTGGAAACTTTAGAACCATTAGGAACTGTTTTAAAAATCTGAAGTGCCTATTGAAATTTCATCTATAATTGACAAAACACGTACTCCTACTTATACAGAAGAACAAAAACATTCCTTCCAACCTCTTCTAAACCATACTGGTTTTAAAACAGTTTTTCCAAATGCTTTACAGGAAAAGGATCAGATGGAAAGATCTCCTTTAAAAGTTTAATTTTTATTTACTGTAAGAATCTATGATACAAAATGATAGCAACAGTAGAAAGACCAAAAAATGTATGGGCAGAGGGAATAAAATAAAGGAACATGGCTGGCTAGGGATTCCTGGTGCCTGGTTTAACTAGGTCTACTGAAGTGCTGCGTTAACATGTAATTACGTATTCTGCTGATGCCTCATCCAAAATTTTCATAACTTTGGTTAGGGACAATTCTACTGGTAAAGCAGAAGATACTGACTCATCCATTTCTTTGGTTCACTTTTTGAACAGTAGGCAAGCATGCTTTGCTGTAGGATTACTGAGTTGAGTTCAGTAATAATAACAATACATAAAAATTGTATTAAAATTAAGGTACTTAAGTTTTGTTTATTTCAATACATTGCTCCTCACACAAAGTCACAGCTGTGAGTAATGAGAAAGCTTCAAATATTATAATAAGGCTAAACTTAGGGTAACCTTTTGAGTATTTGTTTTTTTGGGTGATTTTAACAATGTCATATGTTCACATCGTTAAAACCTTAAGATGTATCTATTGAATCCCAATCAACAAGCCACTGTTATTCAAGTGCTTAAATAGTTACACACATGAATCCAATGAATGCTTTCCTTACTTGTTGAATGACTATCTGGCAGAAAACATTATCCTGTCCAAATGGTAACTAGAGACTTGTATTCAATATAGAGCTGTCAGTTAGTTAATAGCTTTGGAATACAGCTATTAAAATTGCTACTACAGTTCCATAATGCAGCCTTCTCCTGCATCAAGAAGTTGAGACAAAGAGATTCTTTATCTATTCAACAAAGAAGAGAAATAAGATCAAGAAATCCTTACATTCCATCTATTCTGATTTTTCTTTGTATCCTTATTCACATCATTTGACCTTGGTGCATTAATTTCCTTCTCCAAGATGAGGGCTATTACCAGCCTATTCAACAGGCAGTTTATGAGCTCAGCTGCTGCCATAAAATGTTTTAACTGCTTAAACTTCTATTATGAGAAAATAGGGAAAAAACTGGACTGTGGAATGCATAAGACAACCAGCTGATAAAAATGCAAGTTGTGGTATATAGTACCTTGCAGCTACTGCCCACAATAACCATTTCTGTTTCAAAATAGCAAATCAATCCCAGAAGACAAGCACGGAGTCCATGAAGGGCATGACTCCATTAGGTTGCCTTTCTAAATAAAAATAGTTTCTGCCTTTGGATGCTTAAAAAGAACTATGGCAGTGTCTGTAAGAAAAAGAATGTGAACTCTCTGCAGAAATAATGGTAGCTATTATTGTATAGCTTTTTTTTTTTAATATAAACTCTGGAAGATTCCAGCTTTGGAGTCTAAAAGACACAAATAAAATAAATCCTACAAAGTAAGGAAAGTTAGCCATGGGCAGTCTCAACAGTAAGACTCCTTTTGTAGCAGTAATAAGGCTGGTTTAAAAGTTTTGGCCAACACAAACAATATATCAATGCAAATCTTCAATCTTAATCTTCAATCTTTAAATACCTCTTATTAAATATATCTAACTGTCTCCACTATTACTTCACTAATGAAGTTCATACATACAAATGCTTTGCACAAAATAAATACGATAGGTATTGCCAGTACCTTGTCTCAGCATGCTTCTCTCACCTGTCGCTGTTTAGAGAACAAAGATACCAAGTGAATGAGAAAAGTGGGAATCACTCAGCTAGTCACAACTCTGCTGTGCCAAGAATGAAGCTGAAGTCAAGTGACGAAGTGTAGTTTTCATGTTCTTAGCATTATGGTTTGTTGTTTTTTGAGATTTTTTTTCTGAGAATGCTCTTCTCGGCCAATGCTATTATTACTGTACTTTCTGCTTATTTTTATTTTTTGATAATGTGAACAAAAATGCTTTTAAAAATCATCCTATTATAATTATCCTGTTATTTTAAGGTTGAACTTCTAGTAATCCTAGTAATCCTCGTGTATACTTTACAAAATACTCAGAGTATTTTGGTTATAAAGTACTGGGAAGGAGTGAAGTATCATGACATATCATGACACTCTGGTTAATACTGTTTCCTGAGTTGTGATAATCTGGGGAACTTCTATGTAATTTATAAACTCCAGATTGATTTAATAAGCATCTGCAGCACGATGTCTCTCCTGTGCTGTTTCTGTATGCTGCTTATACAGTGACTACAGGATAGACTGAGTGGAAGACAGCAGTCTCTAAACGTTTATTAAAGTCAGTCAGCCAGAACCAGAACACAATTGCTCTCACCAGGGAAGAAAAAATTTTGAAGTGAAGAATCCTAATTAAGATTTGTTTTTCTTTTTTTTATTCTTCTACTTTTTTTTTTTTTTCTTCCCTTTTTTTACTCTCTGAGTTTTCCATTCCTTACTAGAGGAGAAAGAACAGGAATGGCCTACTCAGCAAACTTTATTTAACAATAAGAACTTCAGAGTGGAGAGGACACTGAATCCACCACACTTAAGTTCCCAAAGGAAAGATTTAAAAAGACATCCTTGGGATTAAGCAGCTCTGTGTTCTCTTTGTAGAAACTGTCACTCTGTGTTTTGTAATATTTCCATGCATTGACAAAAGCTGAACTGGGTTTAGATTCTATTCTGGAAACCAAGCATCAAAAACTGAGGATCTGAAAGTCTTACACAGCATTCTTGTTGATCTCAATAAGCTTCTAGAATGAAAGTATGGACACATTAAAGGATTTTCCATCCAAAGTCAAAAGATAACAAGGAAGAATAAAATAGAAAATAACTATTGGGATGCTGGATTTTTTTTTTTTTTTTAGATGTGAGCATTTCTGTTTGATTTAAATAGTTACTTTAAAACTTTAATACATATAGTTCTTTAACCATCAGCTATTTCTGAAGAAGTGAACTACAAATGAGACAGGAGTGTGTTCAGTGTTTGAACTGACTGTTAACCTTGGAACTGTGTATTGGCAACTCCTTTCTAAGGGAGGGTGGTCCTAGAACCATCACCCAAAATGTGGTTAAAAATGAGAATTAGAATCTGCTGAGTCCCAGTTAACTTTAAATCACAGACCTCTGAATAAATTAGATGAATGATGAGTAAGGGAAACTTAACCAGTACTCCGAGAGAATCTTTGGACACCTGATGGTATCTTTATTCTTTACATCTGTGCCTCTTTGAGCCTTCATTCTTTCAACTGAGCATCCAGTGTTCCATGAGTCATGACTAATTTATCATAAAATCATATTTCTTAAAAATATTTTATGAAGTTATATCATAAGCTTTTCAGCTGCAGTTCACTTACTCTGAATACATACTATTTTGGGGTGGTCTCTAATGGGAAAAGAAAAGAAAACCATACAAAACAAAAAATATAACCCACAGTATTTTAAATGGATACATTGAAGATTTCAATCAAATTAGAACACAACAAATTCTGGAGGGCAATTATGAAAAAAATCAACCAACCAACAACAAAAAAAATCCATCAGGAAAAAAAAAAAGTTAAACATAGTATTTATAAGAGAAGAGAAACAGATTGCCCTTTATCTTACTCCAATTTACTCTGTTGAAGCCAAGAAAATCTGAACAGTGTAATGAAATGATGAATCAGACCTAGTGCCTATCCCCATTGCAAATTTAATGTTACAGAAAATGATATTAAAGTATAATATCCATACTTTAGGGCTTACCAGAAAATGACTCATGATAAACAGAGTGCTTTTTTTGAAATGACATTAAAAAATAAATTTAACTTCTCTCTCAAACTCCTTCAGTATTTCAGGGTATAATTTAAGAATACATCCTTCATTGCTTTCAATAATTCTTCTTTGGGAGTGGGAATTCAGAACTTTAATAGTATCTTTCACATTCATGCATAAAGTTATGAAGGAAACTTGAAATAAAAATGAACATTTCTGAATACAGAAGTAAGGAAAGTCATGTTTCTCTTTCTCAAATTACCTTTGAGTAAGGTAATTTAAGTGACATGAAGCATGTATTACCTTTTAGAAACTGGATTTAATGTAAAGAGCATTAATTGTGTCAGTATTTTCTGTTATGAATAATTGTGAGGTATCATTTTCCTGTGGACAAGACAAAAGGCAATGAGGACAGAAAAAAAGTCACAACATCCTACATGGCTGAAAGTTACTCAGTTAAGTTGCCCTCCCTCAGTGTTATAGGTTGACATCTTCTGTTTTATGGTGAGATATACTGTTTTATGATACACAGCTAAATGAAGTAATAAAAACTTCTGCTTTCCCAAACTACTGTATCAAGTATCTTATTTTGTACTTGAAGGCCTCAGAATCTCTCTCCAAGATTTAGAGAGTTTAGTGTTTTTATTAAGCCTTCACCATCATTTTAAAGGAAAAGATTTGGACAAAACTATTTGAGATACAGAAAAATTACATTGAAATCAATACACATTAAATGAATGCATTACAAACAGTAGTAACAATTTTCTTTCTACTGTCAATTAACATCCATTTCAGAAATACTTAAAGCTTGATTTTTCCCTTTCCTTCTTTTTTTTTCTTCTAAATTCTACATTTATTAACTTTGAGAATGAAATGCTCTTCAGCAGTCTGTGATCACAACCAATTGGTATATTCAGGTGAGAAGTAGAAATGAAAATCAGGTGAGAAGTAGAAATGAAAATCAATTAGTTCAAAACTTGCAGAGATCAGTCCATCATTCTACAATCAGAAGCCACCGACCTATGTTATGTACAGAACAAGTGCCTGCAGCTGAAGAGAATGTCTCTTAAAATCCTCTTCCTTCCTATTGTGGTAACACTTGAAAATTTCACAACGATAACATGAACTACACAGATGTACGAGGTGATAGAATCTTTTCTGTAAGCTACCTCTTTGGTCCTCCACTGACTATAACCTTAAGCAGTCCCAGGAATAGAACATGAATGGTGCATTCAACTACGATATTGAGTCTGTTTCCCAGTTTCCCAATGCAAACTACACAGATTTTATAAAAAGAGTGCAAAGAGTGCACAGTAGAAAAAGAAATTTCCATGACAACACATCACAGCAACTACTAAAGTCATATTTGGAACAATTTCTCATTTTGGTTCTTAAAATCAAGATGTGTTTCTAGACCACTGTTCTAACTGCAACAATTATTGGTCCAAGATGTATTGTTAGAAAGATGTGAATTGAACATCAAGTTCAATTCAAGCAGAGTGCAATGACTTCAGTACTTTGCAGTTATTCTTAACTTTAATGTTTAAAGCATCATCACTTTCACTGGAGATTCAGTGCTGACTGAATCAGCAAGCCATACCATCTGCAGCTTAGCTCTCGGTTCTGTTGCACTAGCAAGTATCCAGCTGAAACAACAGAGCTCCTGCTTTTGCTTTTCTCAATCAATAAACAGTTCTTTTTATTTCTGTAAGCATTTCACATATCATCCTATAAAGAGAGAACACATTGCTCCTGGACTCAGGTAACAAAGCATAACTTGCACATTTACAATATTACGTTTTCCTTTTGCAGTCCTCACTCTTATTGATGCTGTGCCAGCTCAGTGCCAAAAAAGGAGAGATGTAAAGAGAAAGTGTTGTAGAGATCACAAAACAAGAGCTGCATGATTATGTCTGTGGGGCAGCATTGTAACAACACCACTGCTGCTCCACACTCACAGTGAAATACCTGTTCGGCATTAAATAGATGCCTAAATTGGAAAGTGTTGAAATAAGATTTGCTAAACACTCACAGCTGCATTTGAGTAGTTATAGAAAACCTGGATGTGGTTGATGTTGCTTTATGCAAACTTACTATCCTCATGGGACATTTTCTACCCTGAACTGCAGACTACATTTTGAATTACTATAAAACTATACAATACAGATTTGATGATCGATGTCTTATGTCAGTGCTATAAATGACTTGAGATGAAACTGAACATATCATGACAATACTTCCAATACCTCTAGGAACATAAGAAATGCAATCAAAAAGCTTTGGTTTCATTTTGTTCCGTTTTAGGTATACAGCGCCTGCAAGTCTGTGTACGAATACTTTAAAGCTGTAGTTTTCTACTATCTAAGTCTTCTCAAACCAGTCTTAAATGCTGCTTGAGACACTGCACAGTTTCTCCGTATATTTATTTTTTATAGGATTTTAATTAGTTGGGAAAAAAAAAAAAAAAAAAAAAAAGAAGTGGTAAGAACTCCCTAGATAACGTGAAGATGTCACACAGCACTCAAATACTGAAATGTACTGAATAATGCAGCTAATAGATTCACATATTTGACTGCAGATATTAGGCAGGACACACATATCTTTGAATTCTGCCTAAATTGTTTTATTACTTCATGAAAAGTAGATTTTAAATTTAAGTGCTTTCTACAATTTAAAACAGAAATAGCTCTTTTTAGTTACTTAATTCATACAACGATCAAATCATTATTTTATTTCAGCAAAAAAAATCAGAGGCACTAATCACAAGTATTTAGTTAATAATAAAAGAGAAGACAAAAGCCACTGAAATGATAACATGGTTAAAGAGCTCTGTGAAAACTGTAAAACTATTTAAGTAGAAGTCAAATGTTTGATGTATTTTTTAAAATCACCTTTCTTGATTTCAGTCAATATTAATTTCTAAATGATGAAATAAATGCTAGTGGTGTTTCTCTTTGAAATGAATGGACACAAAAATGTTCAAAAGGAATCCTTTATAGACATCACGTGTGGCCACATCAGAAACCGTAAGAAGTTAAACTACATAAGAGTGAGAACATTAATACTGGCCTGAAATAGAGGCATTGATCTCTTAAGACTGAAATGTAGACCAAGTATCAAAGGAAAATTATGCCAAAATAATTTCCTTGTTTAAATATATGTTTATTTAATAAAATGTGAATATTCTCTGAAAATGTATTTGGAAATCATTTTCAATTATACAAGGGTTGTTCTGAAAGCAATGCCTCCTATTTTATTGTGTTGGCCTACAACATCGGAAGCAGATGCTGGTAGTATGGTAAAGGTTGAACCTTCCCACCAATACACCATTGTATTTTGTTGCTGTGTGACAGATGGCAGCAGAGGGACAGTCTGACAGAATGGTATCTGACATGGAAGTGTGATGAAGAAAGAGTGTGGAACTGAATTTCTCCATGCAGAATAAATGACATCCATTGACATTAACTGGCACTTGCTGAATGTTTATGGAGACCAAACAGTGGATATGAGAACAGTGAGAAATAGTGTTCTATAGCTGAAAATTTGCTCTATCAAATAGTGTTACTGTGTTCTTTGTATCTATTGTAGTTTCCATGGAAGTAAAGAGGAGCTATTATTTTCAGAGAAACCTACATAAATTAAAAAAAAAAACAAACCAATTCTCTAAACACTAAAATGTTGTTCATGCAGAAATACCATAATGTCTGCTAAAACATGCAAAAATCTTAATTCTTGATGGTAGCAACAACTTAGATAAACAGAAATGGAGGCAAGATTTCTGTTTTCTGAAGTGACTACTGATCTTGGATGGTCAGCGCAAGACAAGTTGTGCAACCTCAACTTTTCAAAGTTCTGAAAACTAAAAAGTTTCTCTGATCAAGCTTATTCGCTATTCAGTCGCTGAAAATGAATCCTAAGAGTCCTGAATGAATCCTAACATTCACTAACAGACTTGGTCAAGGAGTTATGAAATCTCATTTTACAGTACAGTTAGGTCTTTCTGAACCCAGGCACAAAAACACCATGCTTTAAAATGTTATCAACTTCTTTGAGAGCAGTCCGCAGAGACTGCTTCAGAAAGCCAAAGTAGTAGTGCACAGTAAAGCTTTACAAAATTGAGTGTCTACATTTCAATGATACATTCAGAGGAGGAAAGCTACTGAAATGTAACCACAACCACTATAACTGTGTAAAAATAAGAATTGAATTCTGGCTATTTTTAGTCACCACTAATCTGAAGCAGGCACACCAATTATCTCTTCATCAGCAGGAACAAAAATGGATTCTTTTATTTCCTGACAATTAAAAAAACAGTAAATAAAACCAAACAAATGCAACAAAAAAAACCCCAACCCCCACAACTAACCAACCAACAAAAAAAAAAAAAAAAAAAAAAAAAAANTCCTAAGAGTCCTGAATGAATCCTAACATTCACTAACAGACTTGGTCAAGGAGTTATGAAATCTCATTTTACAGTACAGTTAGGTCTTTCTGAACCCAGGCACAAAAACACCATGCTTTAAAATGTTATCAACTTCTTTGAGAGCAGTCCGCAGAGACTGCTTCAGAAAGCCAAAGTAGTAGTGCACAGTAAAGCTTTACAAAATTGAGTGTCTACATTTCAATGATACATTCAGAGGAGGAAAGCTACTGAAATGTAACCACAACCACTATAACTGTGTAAAAATAAGAATTGAATTCTGGCTATTTTTAGTCACCACTAATCTGAAGCAGGCACACCAATTATCTCTTCATCAGCAGGAACAAAAATGGATTCTTTTATTTCCTGACAATTAAAAAAACAGTAAATAAAACCAAACAAATGCAACAAAAAAAACCCCAACCCCCACAACTAACCAACCAAACAAAAAAAAAAAAAAAAAAAAAAGAAAAAAAGAAAAAACCTACACCAAAAATGAACCTTGATCCCCAGCACCTAATTTCCTCATACACTCCATCTCAGACAAAACACTGGACTCTGTTTGCTATTTATGCAAGGATCACTAGCTAATTAAAGAAGAGCATGATATTCTTAACAGAGTACTCAGAGTAATTATCCTATAACATCCTCCTACTTATTCTATGCCCTTTGTTTTTTAAATATTATCAATATCAACTACTCAATGTTGTAATTGCTTTTCTGTGATGGTATCTCTTTCACAAAGACATAAGGAGAAACCATTAAGTAAAGTTGTTCCACTTGCATGGAGGATTATCACATGCAAATATTCATTCTTGGTTTTCATTTCACAAAGATGTTAAGAAAAGCCAGAGAAGGGTGGATAATTCCATAGATTCTGAAGGGATTTGAGGGCTCTGCATTTTTTCACTCCCCATTCTGAGCAATCTTCTTGCCAATTTGAGTTGTCCAATTGCTGAGCAGCATCCTTACAAGTTCAGGCGTATATCTCCGCATGCCAGTCACTCCACAGGCTGCTGCCCTTGTCAGCAAGCCTATATTTTTCTGAAACAATCAGATTCAGCTTCCTCAGAGACTCAGCCTCTCATCTTTACACTCATATACATCACACTTTCAGAAAGTTATTCATTATACTTTGCAAGTTATTCATTTCTTACACGAACAGAAAAAGCAGAGCATCAATATTAAACAGTTTTTAAACAAGGCGTTTCAGTTTTTCAATGTGGGAAGCAATTTATGGAAAGTAGTTTTCACTTCCCTCATAGCTTCGTATTCAAAAGAGGGTCATACACTAAGGCTCTGCATGTGAGAATTCTTTAGTTGAGCCATAACCTATAAAACATAGAAACCAACACTCATGCAAAGAAACAAAAAAACTCCTAATATTATTAAATTATGAATTGCTTAGAGCTTTCACTCAATACCACTACAGCTATGCTGGTTAAGTCTCACACAGAATTTCCTTAATGCTGCACAAGTGTGATTTCTAGCCCACGTATATATTAATCTTAGTTTACCTGCTCAATCTAGATGAGCCAGAAGGCACTGTGATGAGATAAACTCACAAAGGACTATTATGGTTGAATATATTTTAACAACAAAGATCTTCATGGTAACCTTTATGCTTTCTTGAGGATAATGATTCAGTTCAAACCAGTTTTCCAGTTTTCTTTCATTTATGGCACTCAAGCTTATTGACTGAGATACTCTCCAATAAAGCAACTGGTTTCCGTGGATACAACTAAGACTACAGTNTTTCTTCCCTTTTTTTACTCTCTGAGTTTTCCATTCCTTACTAGAGGAGAAAGAACAGGAATGGCCTACTCAGCAAACTTTATTTAACAATAAGAACTTCAGAGTGGAGAGGACACTGAATCCACCACACTTAAGTTCCCAAAGGAAAGATTTAAAAAGACATCCTTGGGATTAAGCAGCTCTGTGTTCTCTTTGTAGAAACTGTCACTCTGTGTTTTGTAATATTTCCATGCATTGACAAAAGCTGAACTGGGTTTAGATTCTATTCTGGAAACCAAGCATCAAAAACTGAGGATCTGAAAGTCTTACACAGCATTCTTGTTGATCTCAATAAGCTTCTAGAATGAAAGTATGGACACATTAAAGGATTTTCCATCCAAAGTCAAAAGATAACAAGGAAGAATAAAATAGAAAATAACTATTGGGATGCTGGATTTTTTTTTCTTTTTTAGATGTGAGCATTTCTGTTTGATTTAAATAGTTACTTTAAAACTTTAATACATATAGTTCTTTAACCATCAGCTATTTCTGAAGAAGTGAACTACAAATGAGACAGGAGTGTGTTCAGTGTTTGAACTGACTGTTAACCTTGGAACTGTGTATTGGCAACTCCTTTCTAAGGGAGGGTGGTCCTAGAACCATCACCCAAAATGTGGTTAAAAATGAGAATTAGAATCTGCTGAGTCCCAGTTAACTTTAAATCACAGACCTCTGAATAAATTAGATGAATGATGAGTAAGGGAAACTTAACCAGTACTCCGAGAGAATCTTTGGACACCTGATGGTATCTTTATTCTTTACATCTGTGCCTCTTTGAGCCTTCATTCTTTCAACTGAGCATCCAGTGTTCCATGAGTCATGACTAATTTATCATAAAATCATATTTCTTAAAAATATTTTATGAAGTTATATCATAAGCTTTTCAGCTGCAGTTCACTTACTCTGAATACATACTATTTTGGGGTGGTCTCTAATGGGAAAAGAAAAGAAAACCATACAAAACAAAAAATATAACCCACAGTATTTTAAATGGATACATTGAAGATTTCAATCAAATTAGAACACAACAAATTCTGGAGGGCAATTATGAAAAAAATCAACCAACCAACAACAAAAAAAATCCATCAGGAAAAAAAAAAAGTTAAACATAGTATTTATAAGAGAAGAGAAACAGATTGCCCTTTATCTTACTCCAATTTACTCTGTTGAAGCCAAGAAAATCTGAACAGTGTAATGAAATGATGAATCAGACCTAGTGCCTATCCCCATTGCAAATTTAATGTTACAGAAAATGATATTAAAGTATAATATCCATACTTTAGGGCTTACCAGAAAATGACTCATGATAAACAGAGTGCTTTTTTTGAAATGACATTAAAAAATAAATTTAACTTCTCTCTCAAACTCCTTCAGTATTTCAGGGTATAATTTAAGAATACATCCTTCATTGCTTTCAATAATTCTTCTTTGGGAGTGGGAATTCAGAACTTTAATAGTATCTTTCACATTCATGCATAAAGTTATGAAGGAAACTTGAAATAAAAATGAACATTTCTGAATACAGAAGTAAGGAAAGTCATGTTTCTCTTTCTCAAATTACCTTTGAGTAAGGTAATTTAAGTGACATGAAGCATGTATTACCTTTTAGAAACTGGATTTAATGTAAAGAGCATTAATTGTGTCAGTATTTTCTGTTATGAATAATTGTGAGGTATCATTTTCCTGTGGACAAGACAAAAGGCAATGAGGACAGAAAAAAAGTCACAACATCCTACATGGCTGAAAGTTTCTCAGTTAAGTTGCCCTCCCTCAGTGTTATAGGTTGACATCTTCTGTTTTATGGTGAGATATACTGTTTTATGATACACAGCTAAATGAAGTAATAAAAACTTCTGCTTTCCCAAACTACTGTATCAAGTATCTTATTTTGTACTTGAAGGCCTCAGAATCTCTCTCTCTCCAAGATTTAGAGAGTTTAGTGTTTTTATTAAGCCTTCACCATCATTTTAAAGGAAAAGATTTGGACAAAACTATTTGAGATACAGAAAAATTACATTGAAATCAATACACATTAAATGAATGCATTACAAACAGTAGTAACAATTTTCTTTCTACTGTCAATTAACATCCATTTCAGAAATACTTAAAGCTTGATTTTTCCCTTTCCTTCTTTTTTTTTCTTCTAAATTCTACATTTATTAACTTTGAGAATGAAATGCTCTTCAGCAGTCTGTGATCACAACCAATTGGTATATTCAGGTGAGAAGTAGAAATGAAAATCAGGTGAGAAGTAGAAATGAAAATCAATTAGTTCAAAACTTGCAGAGATCAGTCCATCATTCTACAATCAGAAGCCACCGACCTATGTTATGTACAGAACAAGTGCCTGCAGCTGAAGAGAATGTCTCTTAAAATCCTCTTCCTTCCTATTGTGGTAACACTTGAAAATTTCACAACGATAACATGAACTACACAGATGTACGAGGTGATAGAATCTTTTCTGTAAGCTACCTCTTTGGTCCTCCACTGACTATAACCTTAAGCAGTCCCAGGAATAGAACATGAATGGTGCATTCAACTACGATATTGAGTCTGTTTCCCAGTTTCCCAATGCAAACTACACAGATTTTATAAAAAGAGTGCAAAGAGTGCACAGTAGAAAAAGAAATTTCCATGACAACACATCACAGCAACTACTAAAGTCATATTTGGAACAATTTCTCATTTTGGTTCTTAAAATCAAGATGTGTTTCTAGACCACTGTTCTAACTGCAACAATTATTGGTCCAAGATGTATTGTTAGAAAGATGTGAATTGAACATCAAGTTCAATTCAAGCAGAGTGCAATGACTTCAGTACTTTGCAGTTATTCTTAACTTTAATGTTTAAAGCATCATCACTTTCACTGGAGATTCAGTGCTGACTGAATCAGCAAGCCATACCATCTGCAGCTTAGCTCTCGGTTCTGTTGCACTAGCAAGTATCCAGCTGAAACAACAGAGCTCCTGCTTTTGCTTTTCTCAATCAATAAACAGTTCTTTTTATTTCTGTAAGCATTTCACATATCATCCTATAAAGAGAGAACACATTGCTCCTGGACTCAGGTAACAAAGCATAACTTGCACATTTACAATATTACGTTTTCCTTTTGCAGTCCTCACTCTTATTGATGCTGTGCCAGCTCAGTGCCAAAAAAGGAGAGATGTAAAGAGAAAGTGTTGTAGAGATCACAAAACAAGAGCTGCATGATTATGTCTGTGGGGCAGCATTGTAACAACACCATTGCTGCTCCACACTCACAGTGAAATACCTGTTCGGCATTAAATAGATGCCTAAATTGGAAAGTGTTGAAATAAGATTTGCTAAACACTCACAGCTGCATTTGAGTAGTTATAGAAAACCTGGATGTGGTTGATGTTGCTTTATGCAAACTTACTATCCTCATGGGACATTTTCTACCCTGAACTGCAGACTACATTTTGAATTACTATAAAACTATACAATACAGATTTGATGATCGATGTCTTATGTCAGTGCTATAAATGACTTGAGATGAAACTGAACATATCATGACAATACTTCCAATACCTCTAGGAACATAAGAAATGCAATCAAAAAGCTTTGGTTTCATTTTGTTCCGTTTTAGGTATACAGCGCCTGCAAGTCTGTGTACGAATACTTTAAAGCTGTAGTTTTCTACTATCTAAGTCTTCTCAAACCAGTCTTAAATGCTGCTTGAGACACTGCACAGTTTCTCCGTATATTTATTTTTTATAGGATTTTAATTAGTTGGGAAAAAAAAAAAAAAAAAAAAAAAGAAGTGGTAAGAACTCCCTAGATAACGTGAAGATGTCACACAGCACTCAAATACTGAAATGTACTGAATAATGCAGCTAATAGATTCACATATTTGACTGCAGATATTAGGCAGGACACACATATCTTTGAATTCTGCCTAAATTGTTTTATTACTTCATGAAAAGTAGATTTTAAATTTAAGTGCTTTCTACAATTTAAAACAGAAATAGCTCTTTTTAGTTACTTAATTCATACAACGATCAAATCATTATTTTATTTCAGCAAAAAAAATCAGAGGCACTAATCACAAGTATTTAGTTAATAATAAAAGAGAAGACAAAAGCCACTGAAATGATAACATGGTTAAAGAGCTCTGTGAAAACTGTAAAACTATTTAAGTAGAAGTCAA
The DNA here is from genome assembly GCA_016647715.1 of Pavo muticus. Lineage (NCBI taxonomy): Eukaryota > Metazoa > Chordata > Aves > Galliformes > Phasianidae > Pavo > Pavo muticus. The sequence continues at coordinate 291,219 of JACDJE010000113.1, read as the reverse complement.
ATGTTTGATGTATTTTTTAAAATCACCTTTCTTGATTTCAGTCAATATTAATTTCTAAATGATGAAATAAATGCTAGTGGTGTTTCTCTTTGAAATGAATGGACACAAAAATGTTCAAAAGGAATCCTTTATAGACATCACGTGTGGCCACATCAGAAACCGTAAGAAGTTAAACTACATAAGAGTGAGAACATTAATACTGGCCTGAAATAGAGGCATTGATCTCTTAAGACTGAAATGTAGACCAAGTATCAAAGGAAAATTATGCCAAAATAATTTCCTTGTTTAAATATATGTTTATTTAATAAAATGTGAATATTCTCTGAAAATGTATTTGGAAATCATTTTCAATTATACAAGGGTTGTTCTGAAAGCAATGCCTCCTATTTTATTGTGTTGGCCTACAACATCGGAAGCAGATGCTGGTAGTATGGTAAAGGTTGAACCTTCCCACCAATACACCATTGTATTTTGTTGCTGTGTGACAGATGGCAGCAGAGGGACAGTCTGACAGAATGGTATCTGACATGGAAGTGTGATGAAGAAAGAGTGTGGAACTGAATTTCTCCATGCAGAATAAATGACATCCATTGACATTAACTGGCACTTGCTGAATGTTTATGGAGACCAAACAGTGGATATGAGAACAGTGAGAAATAGTGTTCTATAGCTGAAAATTTGCTCTATCAAATAGTGTTACTGTGTTCTTTGTATCTATTGTAGTTTCCATGGAAGTAAAGAGGAGCTATTATTTTCAGAGAAACCTACATAAATTAAAAAAAAAAACAAACCAATTCTCTAAACACTAAAATGTTGTTCATGCAGAAATACCATAATGTCTGCTAAAACATGCAAAAATCTTAATTCTTGATGGTAGCAACAACTTAGATAAACAGAAATGGAGGCAAGATTTCTGTTTTCTGAAGTGACTACTGATCTTGGATGGTCAGCGCAAGACAAGTTGTGCAACCTCAACTTTTCAAAGTTCTGAAAACTAAAAAGTTTCTCTGATCAAGCTTATTCGCTATTCAGTCGCTGAAAATGAATCCTAAGAGTCCTGAATGAATCCTAACATTCACTAACAGACTTGGTCAAGGAGTTATGAAATCTCATTTTACAGTACAGTTAGGTCTTTCTGAACCCAGGCACAAAAACACCATGCTTTAAAATGTTATCAACTTCTTTGAGAGCAGTCCGCAGAGACTGCTTCAGAAAGCCAAAGTAGTAGTGCACAGTAAAGCTTTACAAAATTGAGTGTCTACATTTCAATGATACATTCAGAGGAGGAAAGCTACTGAAATGTAACCACAACCACTATAACTGTGTAAAAATAAGAATTGAATTCTGGCTATTTTTAGTCACCACTAATCTGAAGCAGGCACACCAATTATCTCTTCATCAGCAGGAACAAAAATGGATTCTTTTATTTCCTGACAATTAAAAAAACAGTAAATAAAACCAAACAAATGCAACAAAAAAAACCCCAACCCCCACAACTAACCAACCAACAAAAAAAAAAAAAAAAAAAAAAAAAAAAAAA
>JACDJE010000113.1:236689-277566 GCA_016647715.1 Pavo muticus | reverse complement strand
CCCCCCAAAAAAAAAAAAAACAGGGAAAGGAGAAAAAAAAGAAAAGAAAAAAGAAAATCCATTTGCCTTTCCTTAAGTTGTAACTGCATTATTTAATCATGCATAGATTTTTATTGACTGAAATGTTTACTGTGTGAGGTTTACAGTAGCCACTGTCAAATAACTTCCTAACTTTTCACTCAAATATTTGCATTGAAATCTGAGAATGTGTGGTACTCTGAGAGTATATAATAATGATGAGTTGGTATTTTCATAATCACTGGAAGTCTACCTATTTTCCTTCTGTTAAATGACAACTTCAGCACATGGTGTGCCGTCGTCAACACATCGTTCACCTCTGATAATTAGCTTTTGTTTAACAATGTTGTTGTGTGTTTTTGGCGAAAATATATCTGGGCAGAAAACCTTGGTGCCATGTGAGGGGATGACCCTGCAGAATGCCCTTGCTTAACTACAGCCCCAGAGTCAGGACGTTAATTGGCTAGAGAGAGTAATGTATACAGATAAGTGGAAGTAGTTTCTTCATTAGCTAAAAAATTTATGTGGTAATTAAGCTCGATTTAAGAGAATAAACATCAACAGTTTTAGTAAAATAACGTTTTTTTTTCTTCCCCACAAGAGACTATTAGGAAATACCTAAAGGTTAATTTATGTGAGAATAATGTGTTATCTTCACCAGGTTGTCACCATACAACTCAGCGTACATTTTTCTTTTCCAAAACAAAACTTCAGAGAGATTTAATAATCAGCTATTGGAAAATAAAGTGAAAAAAACCACCAGAGTAAACTAACAGCAGAAAATCTGCATCTTTCTAGAAATTCTAGATTCTTCTCAGATAAACTGAGATACCACAAAAAAAATAATAATAATAAAAAAAAAATCACAAAAATCAAAGGTAACCAGAAAAACAGGCCAATTTTTAGTGGATGCTTCACTCCAGCCTTTCATGTTTGAGAGTGCTGGATTTGCTGGAATATAATTATTTGTGTCATCTCTTAATTTCAAGTTTTCCTAGCAAAGGAAAAAGCCCAGATTCAAAATTAAAGAACTCAATAAAATAATGAAAATACAGCCCATATTTTATGGATCTTGGCCACCATGATGTAGTTCAGGTTATCCAACTGGATTTCAGTTTGTCTACACAACATCTTTCTCCAACTCCAAATGCAAGCATTAGTAAATTGAAAAAATATATATAAAAAAAAGTTTAATTAAAATTTATTTTGGATGTTATGTAATTACTGTTGAGAAATTTGAACAGAATGCATGGATAAATTATATATACTTTAAGATGTGATCAGTTGATAACTCAAGATGCATATTTCAATCAGAAAATAATATCAAGAAGGTTCCATTAACAAAGAATACCCTTTATAGTAAGGTCATTCCATTCAGCAGAAATCAATACTCCAGAGTAAGACTGGAAGTCCTGTAAATATATCTCACTTAAATTGTACAAAGTAGTATAAGAATAGGTCTCTTTGTTCACAATAGGCAGTAGGGTAATCTGCTTTAATAAAAGCCTTAAGCAAGATTGTGTTTCAAAATGATCTCAAAACTGCAGTAATTTTTTTCTAGCTTCTGTCCTACTCAGAAACCAGTATGGCCTGAAGCAGATCTGACTGATGCTATTTAGCAATGAAATATGTGTCTATTTCATTTGGCTTGTAAGTTAAAAATTCTGTGATAAAACATAGATTATACATTATCTAATACAGATTGTTACAAAGATATTATATCCAAATATTTTAAATGTCAATTTTAACTTTTTTTTTTTTTTAAGAACATGATTTGGTTGCCCGCTTGAAGGCTAACAGAAAAACAGTCATTAGTACCACTGTTCAAAATATGTTCAGACTACAAACACACAGAATGTTATGAAATAAGCCAGAATTTATTCACTTAACTCATAAGTGAAAAGCTCATCGGAATGTCAGGGAAATCATTGCAGGTGTCAAACCAACTTCCTGGTTAACTTCAAAGTACTTCTCACAAGAATCCTCGATTTTATTTGTCTGACCTTTGAAATCTTTTTGCCTCTCCCTCCCCCCCATTTCCCATTTCATCTTTATTTTGAAGGAAACAATGAAACAGGAAAAAACCCTTTCCCTGAGGATAACAGACGAAGAGTTGAAGCTCCTTGCATTCCACTTGAGTCAAATTTTGGAAGAGGATTACAGACTTGGCCAAGAGGGAAATGTTGGGGAACACTATCAAGTCTATCCATATAGCACATTAAAAGACTTTTTCTCCACTTGACTCTGCTAATCCTTTCAGCCATTGTTGGTTTTATGCATAATTTTCAGGCCATGACAGACTTTAAAGTGAAATGCTCCTATGAATTTGAGAAATTTATATGAACTTTTAATAATATCACAATAGTTTTCTGCAAAACACCAGAGTTTCTGTCAGATACAGTGACAATTGCAGTTTCCCTTCTAGATTGTAAACAAATGTGATTTTAAATGATACCATCCTATCCTTTAGACAACTGATAAAATTCTTTCCTCACTTAATAGCAGTACACTAGTATCAGAAAAAAATCTGAATTTGATTATGCAAGTAATTTCTTAATACATTCCTATGTTTTACTGAGTTGCAGGAAAAGAAGAAAAAAAGATATATTTTTAATTCAGTTTATTACAGTAGTCTGAGATTTCAGTACCTGAAATTACAACCTCTCTCTTTTTTTTTTTAATAACTATTTTAAAGCTAAAAACAATCCCAAAGACTAAATGTTTCATTAAGGCATGTCATAGGTATTTTCAATGCAAGAAAATAAAATCACTACACTGCTAAGATGATCATGGCCAGCTTATTTATTTAACCAATGAATTTACAAAAAGAAAAGTATGAGAGTTCTCAAAATCTAAACTCGTATCTATAAGGACAGTGAATGAGGATGGGTTTTATAAGGTTACTTTCTGTACATAATCCTTGCTCTGTGCCGTGCCTTGGAGCTGTAGCACAGTCTCACCCACTGAAAATGTAAAATCAGAAAATATGATTTTTCCTCATCCTGACACATTAATTGGTGTTTCCAGTTTACTGATATAATTCCTTTTATTTCCAATTAAAGTAAATGCTAGCAAAATTAAATGTCTCAAAGGATGACACAGTTTGAAACGTACATCCTTAATTTAATGGAGTTGTAAATGCTTTCACGTCAGGCAGGGGAAGGTCATTCTTAAACATTTTACTACATGCATAGCAGAAATAAATAGTATTCTAGTTAAATCCAGCTAGTCTGAATTCCTAGAAACTCTTATATCTAAATTTAGAATCTTTTACTGTCCAATACTGAAATTTTATGAAGTACAAAAGTATTATCTTTAATCATCATGCCAGATACTCTTTACTGTTGTTAATTGAGAGACAGTAAATCTGTACATGTACAGATGCTTACAGTAGACCTGGGATGGAGAACTTTTATAGTGTGTGACTTCTTACAGCTAAGAAAACGTAACGTACTTTATAAGAGAGATAGCAGTGATTACAGTAGCATCAAATAGATTTAATTATTTTAGAAAGCAACCTATGATTAAATTTATTATGATTATGTTTACAGACTTTACACTTCTACCACAATTGCTAGTAATTTTGCACTAACAGGCCCAAAATATCTTTCAAAGGTACTTACGCAAGTTGATTTCAATTAATTTTCTTTCAGTGAAAGTGAAAACATATTTGAGAGAATATCTTAGACTTTTACTACTGTTATTACTGATTACAGTTATTAGACTTCACATTCAGTCTTTGAGTCAACCTGATTACAAAAACATCCCTTTGCACAGGTTCAGATGCTTCAACAAGCAGAAATGAGTGAATGTATTCAATTATTTCTATTACTAGTGAAGCAAAAGCAGTTGGACAAAATATTTAAAGATCCCTTTCATTCGCTATAATGCAATTTTCATATAGAACTTGAAAATTTCATGCTAAAAATCTGTTGTTTGATTTATTACTTAATAAATTGTTACAATATTGTCATAATTACTGAGGCTGTGACAAGTATACAGCTTTTCTCCCCCAAATTAGGCACCTTTTGAGAACAAAAACAGCAAAAATCTCAAAACTCTGCTGAAAGAATACATAGCATTTTACCACAATCTTACCAGAGGATGCCTTTTTGTTTTTTAATTCTATAGAATTGTTAAAAGGAAAAAAAAAAGCTAACATCGGAAGGTCTGTGATTCCGCTTCTATGACAATTTTAGAGTAGCTCGTGTTGGAGATAAAAATAAAATATAAAGAGGAGGTATAAGTAGTGTGCAATTACTCAAGCATTCTTTAAACTCTGTTTATCCATTGCAGGAAACATTAAGACTGCTTTTCTAAAATTTCATGAGCCCCAGGTTTATAGTGTTTATTTCCTACTTGCATGCAGTTTTAAGTGAAACTATCTCTTAAGGAGTAGTCCTCTCCAGTTGCTGATAGCACAGATACAGAGTGAGACAATCACATTAAAATGAAATCTCCTGTATGAGAACCTCAAAAGGTTCTCATTCCAATACTCAAGATGAAGTGCAAAGACCACATTTTTGCTTGTGCAACAGTCAAAATCACATCTTACCTGACAAACTGAACTTGGGAAAAAGAAAAAAGAGGCTCTTCGGGAAAGGGTGGCTGTGAAGGTGAGGAGAAGTTATGCTTTGTGCAGAGGAGCAGATGGAATGCATGCAACTCCACCTTGGGGCAGTTGATAGGCCAGGGGAGATCTTGTGATAGAGGATAAGAGAACAGTACAAGTGATGCTGTGGTAGGCATCTCTACAGACCAGCTGATTAAAAAGAGGATATAGATGAAGCTTTCTTTAGACGTTGGTGAGATTTCCCTTTTTTCCTTAATAAGGTTGTGGAACAAATTCCTCTGGAAGCTTTTCCAAAGTCAGAATATGCTTGACAACCTAATTTCTTGCTATGGAAAGATGACTGATTCTTCAGGTAACTCTAACATAATTTGATTTTTGCAAGGCCTAACACTGCTTCTCACAGTATCATTATAGCCAAATTGGTAAGGTTCAGATTGGGCTTATGCTTGATACGGTGGATGGAAAATTGGCTCAAGAGTAAGGTTGTGATTGGAAGTTCAAAGTACAGCTGGTGGCCAGCTGGTGTCATTCCTCAGGTATCACATGCAAGGGTCAACTGAGGTAAATGTGTTGATTAATGACCTGGAATAGGAGACAGAGTGTACACAGCAAAGTTGCATAAACCATAAAAACAACTGTTGAAATTTCAGATATGTTTAGACAGCAAGAGCACACTCAATAGTTAAATAAATTAGATTTATATTATGCCTACAGGAACATGTTTATATCTTATGCTTATAAATAAATTATAATTTTAAAGAACTCTACTGTTTATATATTTATTTTTTTAAGGAACATTACTATTTTATGTGCAGTCTTGTTACATTCCTGAATTCACCAGATTATTTGAAATTTTAGCAATCAGATTTTTCATATTGGACAGTTGCAAAGGGTACAAATTGAGACAATATTTTCAGGGGCTTGATGTTAAAAAACAAACAAACAAAAAGAAAACAACCCAAACACAGCAGATTGCATTCACTGCATTAGGAAGACAGAAGGAACAAATTTATGTTGCAGTTGGATAATTCATCCAGAAGGATGCCATGAAGACTTACTAAGATCCAGAAACACTATTCATTGTCTTTGTTTCAATTATTAAATTGGTGAACTTATCAGGGAAGGAGATCTTACTAGGACAGGACTTTATCATGATTTACAGGACATGAAACTGTAAGTATTCAGCAACCATGCAAAGAAAACGTCTGTACATTGGGACCCAAGTTTCTTTATAAATATCTTAAGTTAATTCAGTAGCAATTTTTAAGGTAAGATTTATAACTAAAACATTATATATGCTGCAAATAGATCTTTCTAGCTGTTGATTCAAGAAAAAAAAGAAATGTGTGTGCACAAATGGTGGTGGTCTTCATGGAAAGGACCTTAATGTATCAAGAATGAGAAATTTAGCTTCTAAATGGAGTGTCAGAAATAAAGCCAGTGACCAGGTGCTTAAAAATAAGTAAAGAAAGAATTCTAGTTTATGTCTCATAGAAGACAGTAAGAATGGCATGTGATTAAAACCTAGCAGAGCTAAGATTATGAATAAACTGAGAATTTGCTCTACAGTACATTGCAGTTTAGCTATTTGTGTAATTTTACTATGTGTGGATATAAACATTCACTGTAGAATGTAATTCTTATCTAAAATTTGTGTTTGATATATATCTAATTGATATTTAAAATGTGAACTTCTGGAAATTGTGCTTTGTTAAATTGCAAGTGAAAAAAAATGAGAAAAAATACCTTTGAGACAATCGTTCAGGGAAATGTTACTCTTGCCTTATTATGCAGGAAGTCAGTAACATTTGAAAAAGAAACTAAAACAGAAAAGAATCTTCCTTAGAAGAGTTTCGCCATTTCATAAGAGAAAGTTGAAATCGTCATTCTGCATAGCATTAAAAGGTCCATCTGGGAAAAGAGATCCCATTTAGCACAGAGACTGAAGAAAAAAGAAAGAGGAGATTGGGTATGAAATCCAACCCCTTTGAAGTCAATGGGAATTTTGCCATCGATTTCACCAGGTCAGGATTTCACACAGTGGTGGATAAAGGCTGTGCTTTGTGATATCCATATTGAACTGAATTTTCTGATTTTAGAAGTTGTATTTAAATCACTTCCACATAAAACTAATAAAGTCTAGAATACAGAATAAAGTCTATTATTTTTTAATGAGAAAATTAAAAGATTGAAGTTAAAACTTTACTATTAATATACTTAAGCATGGACAACAAGGGAAGAATATGCCTTCCAGCATTTACCTCCTATTTCTCTTTTTTGCTTTTTCTCTTTTATTTTTCTTCCCTGAACACTTTTATGCCTTCATCCTTCACTTCTTACACTTGCTTCAATGGCTTAACTGCAAATTCCAGTTGGTGACGCAAACTGACATTTCAGTACCTTTAAGCTGGACTGCGCAAGTTTTGAGTCAAGTTTGTTACATGCAGTTTGTACATACATTTTATATAATATTTTTCTTCTGTAACAGACAGTTATCACTCAGAATCCAGACCCCAAGTCATGTTAATTTATTTTGACATATGACTATCATTACATCTCATTGAAAACAAAGGGAAAACAGGCTAATTTTAATTCAGGGGATTGAAATATTTGACAAAATTTCCTTTGATTTAGTTTAATCCATAAGATCTTGTATTTCTTGTTCAACAATGATGGTATCTCTTTAAACATTAGATATATTAATGGTAAAGAAAAAGTCACATGTTAATGTATAAACAAACTGTTACATACACTGAAATAAAACTAATGCTAAGATACTATCCCAGAATGATCAAGCACTATTTTCAGTTCAAGATATGAGAATTTCCCTGTATTATAGTCCTTTTCCCCTGATAAACACTGAAAGTTCTAAAGTGTATCTTTTTTCTTCAGTAATAGCTGCTTTCTTTCAAATGTTGTGAAAAAGATTACTCTTTATATGTTTCCAGAGGCATTTGCCACTTGTTCAACCTTTAACTATGTTCAGCTTCATGTTGCAAACTGTAATACTTCAATCCCTTCCAGAAAGTAGATAAACAATAAATGCAAGGGAGACTGAGACAACAGTCACTTACTACTAAAGGTTATACTGAGTTTTATAGTAAAAAATATTTTTTCTGAGAGCCTCTTAAGACTAGGAGCATGTATAATAACTGCAATCACAGGCTTCATCACACTAAAGACATTTACTGATGGAAAGTTATTTTGCCCTGATCTATCAATTTTAGGGTTCATCATATTATGAATTGAGTAAATTATTTGCAAATTTTTTTTTTTGCACCAATTCAGCAGAAAAATTATAAGCATCTTGATGCATTTTGAGATTTCTCTAAAAACATCTCTTCACCTTGTCTTGCTCAAATAATAAGAGTCACAATTCTTCCTATGAATCTTCTTGTGATGTTTCTCCTATTACACATTTTAGTTCTGTCTTGACTCTGTTTCTTGGATTGTTTCTAAAGGCTTACAGTAGACCTGGGATGGAGAAAAGGGAAAAGATGGAAGAAAAAATGGTGATGCTGTGCTCAGAATCTCTAACATAAAATTCAGCTCTTGCTGTCTTAAGGGAATGGGTCCTCTGAGTATGTTCTTAGTTTCCCCGCAGCTGCAGGACTCAAACAAAATTGCTGCTGGGGAATCAAGCTAAAAATGGTTGGCATTCTGGGTTGCAAAAGTTTAAGCATCAGTTTAAATACACAATAAAGATTATTTCTTGACTGAACAGTGGTTATTTACAAATATATTAGCAACAGCAACCGCTGGGAGAAAAAAAGCTGTTAAAGCTCCAAGATAGTGTTGTCACATCAGCATTAAAGGAAATAATAAATTTAGAGTACAAACAAGAAACAGGTTTATAACTCCCAGAAGGGTGAAATTCTGAAGCAGTCTCCCCTTGATAAAGGGAGAACAAGATGGATGTAAATATAACAAAGAAAAGAATATATTCAGTTTAGAATGAACCTTGATAAATTTAAAGAACTAGCCTCAGCAGAGGAAGGACTTTCTGAGCATGTACTCCCAATAAGATTAAATGGATTGTTGAAATCACTTCAAGCTTAGTGAGGTGCTGTCCAGTGAGACTTTAAAGGGATGTGCACATTTCAGAAAAGGCAGATGATGGGTGAGAGGAATCTGCAAACGAAGACAGGTTTGTCTATAAATGAGTTAACAAGAAATCTTTGCTGTTTGGTTGAAAATGAAACAACCCCCAGGTTGTACTGCAAATTGAATGAAAAACACAAGAACTCTGTCTCTGTAGCTAAGGCTGTAAGCATACAATCTGGGAAGAAAAATGAGTATCATGAAGGTAATCCCTGTACCAATTCATCAGGTGGTTTGGTTCCTTGCTTTAGTTTGTCATCTTTTATATTTTGTGCTATTGTAGCTCTTAAGCTGTTCTATAAACACTGGTCCTATTAAAGACCAGGGTGTGAATGATGTAGCATTTGTGCTTTAACAGCATTGCTGTGTTTTTAACCATTCCAGAATCTTTTGTGTAATATTAGACTTCTACTGCAGTCTGCTCACTCTGCCTCAATATGTTAATAATGTATTTTCCAGTCAAATTAATTAAAATCAACTTCTGTTATTGCAGTGAACGACTACAACAAATCCACAAAAAGAGGAATGGTAAGCTGACTTCTGAACAAATACAGAAGGACAATAACAGAGAAATTAATGTAATCACTAAATAATTAATTCTTCACTAGAAAAAAAAAACAACTATGATGAGTTCTCAAATTACGAAATACTGAAGGTCACAGTTAATTGTCACAAATTATAATTTGCCTTAATTTCAGTGTAAGGAAAAAAACAATCCTTAAGAAATAAGTGAGTGGTTGGTGTTTTTTTTCATGGAGAAGAAGAGAAGGTTGTGGGTTTCATAGCGCAAAGGAGAAGCACTTGCTTATTAGACACAGCCAAGGACGGTTCTGTACTGTTGTCCTCTTCACCACATATCTGACACTGGCTTCTTGGGATCAAAGCAGATCCTGAACACCATGGGGTTCGACATCAGACAGGCCTGCTCAGTTTGCAAGGATAGCTGTTTTATGAAGTGGGTTACCATAGCAACTTGCCTCAATTTACATAGTGAATAGCTGCATAAGTTAATATGACTCAGTATAAGCATTCTCTCCCAGTGCAAGATTTCAGCTTGTTAGTATAAGACAGGCAGAGCTGCTATGTGGAAGTCAGGAGCTGAAATGCATACACAGTCATTTTAATCACTCAAACTCATTTTCCTTACACAAGGATTCTCATTTTGCAGTTTATATCTTAAGCATATTCCCCGCTTACAATACTTAATTGTCAGCTTGCACATGCAGAAGAAGTTTTTTTCTGTGAACTTAACCTGCACAATCAAATACAAACTTAACCAATATCTGCATCTTTTTTCTTCCTTCCACGTGGTGTGCAAAAATGAAAACAAACAAAATAATCCAACTGTTTTGGGGATGCACTTTAAAATCAAAAAATCATATTCTCATGCACAAGCCTCTGATTCTGTCCTTGCTTACTTAATTCAGGCTGAGAACGCAACTTCAGAATCTACTAAACATAACGCTCTAAATTAGAGTATTTTACTCTAACAGTTTTGTTGTGTTAACTGACAATCTGGATAAGGGGCAAGATGCTCAGTATTTCTCCAAATATTTTTTTGATCACCACATCCAGTCTAAATCAAGAGCTACTACTACCGACTAACATGCATCAATTCCAAGTATATCATTTTGTAATTATACACGCACCTACATACACATTTACAAAGGTAAATTTCAATGTGTGAAGGAGCTACTGAAGCAGGGCTAATCAGTTTGGAAACACAATAAAGAACCAAAGATTATGAAGAATTTCTTCAGAAAAAAAAGTGCGGGTGTGGGGATTGTTTTAGATTGTGACCAAGTATGAGACAATGTCATGATGCTACAGAAGGCAAATGTCACACTGAGATCTACAAACAGTAGACAGTACTTGCAAGATATATAAAGAGATCCTTATTTACACAGCATGGATAGAATTTCTATTGAAAAGGAGTTTCTGACACTGTGTTCTGAAGGATGCATGGAGCAGAGCAGTGAGGCAGATGAGAGGTCAAGAGAACCATGTACTAGAAAAGAGAGTTAGGTATCATTAAGCTGAAAGGAAAAGCTGAGTTCTTTAAGAACTTAAGAGGCCCTTGGAAAGAGGAAGGAAATCATCTGTTTTTCATGTTTGTGAGTTTAAATTGCAATGAGAAAAATTCCAATTAAGCGTGACAGGGGAGGGGAAGTCTTTCTCACATAATAGTCACATAAGACTGAAGAAACCTGGAGCAACTGTAAGGTCTCCATCAGTGGTGATCCTAAGGAATACGTTAAAATTTTACCAGGAGCAGAGTAACATCAACAGGTAGATAAAAGAATAGTTCTATTTAAATTCTCTAAGGGTGAGTATGTTAAATGTCAAAAACTGGATATGGAACATGGTACTACTAATAGGGAAAGTGAAGATTTTTCTCCCAGTATGCTGATTTTTATTTTTAAAACTCAAGTAAGCAATGGGAGAACAGTCATGTATAACTTTCAGCTCATCAGATAAAACCTTGAACACAGACCTTTGTAGTCTTTGAGTATGGAAGGAAGAAACAGGAATACAAAAGGGAAAATTCCATCACGAGCAAATAGTTAGTCCAAAACAGCATGAAATGATATTAAGACTACTTCTAAAATTCTCACATTATTTCAGATAATTTATATTATATTGACTGCATTAATTTATTACAATTCAGAGCTAATTTACTGATCAGTCACACAGTAGTGAGCAAGTGTACTCTGCCTCAGTTTTTTCATCCATTCTTCAGGTGAATAGTTGGTTTAGTCTCTAAACCAACTCACTACAGCGAACGTTTTCAGACTGGAAGTCTTAATCATGATAATGATCATTACAGAAATGTAGTTTTGTCTGCTGCTGCTGCTCTTACAGCAGGATTAAGAAATTTTTGGAGGAACAATGAACAGGAGCAAGTTTTAAGTCAGTGGCAGGATCCTGCAACAACAGAATGGAAAGTACTGAGCATGAACTGAAAGTCAACCATAATGTCAAATTTAAAATGAGAAAAACGGAGGAAAAAACTGAGTAAAAGATTATTCACTGTTGAGTTAATGGAAGGTTCTAAGTGGATAATATTCTTTTTGCTCTGCATGAAGATTTGCAAAAACATTCTAATCAACTACTTGGAAAGGAAATTCTCCTTTAGCTGAAGTAATTTGTTTTGTATACTTCATTGTAAAGTGACTCTGAACTCCTCAATGGTCAATAATTTGCCTCTGGAGACATTTATTAAGAAAAATAACTGTTGAACATATCTAAAAAGTGAGAAATTTCCTTCTCTATGGAAATGTAATATTTCTACTTATCTTTGAGTTTAGAAACCATATATTCAGTATGCATGCATTTGTAATTTTTTATGCCAGCTTGAGAGCAAAAAACCACGTAGATCCACAATCTAGTTAAACAGCTAGGAAATACTGCTGATCACTGCTGCCTTCATCAGTGAATTTCAGAACGTACAATTATTTCAAGAGTTAAAATCAACTGATACCTATCTTTCTGCTTGTCATACTTCTGTTTATTTTTCCAAGAATACTTTATGGATTTTTTTTTAAATTATACTACTCTAAAAAGAAGAGTGACCATGGAATAAATAAAAATACCAAAGCTGTTTTAAGTGTAACTTCTGTCCTAAGAATTTTAACCTCAGAAAAGACCAAAGGAGAGTTCAGAAACAGGCTGCTGAAATACTTCCTGGAATGGAAGACAAATAATTTAGATTTCTGAAAGCTTAACCAGAGGCTATTTAAATAAAATATACATTTTTCTTCTAACTCCAAGTAAGCAATTTCTAAGACTTAATTACTGCAGTGCAATAAATAAAAAGAATGTGTCATTTCTGAGTCTAAGCATTCTAAAAACTTCTGGAAAACTAGTACCTTACATTTGACATACAAGGTATTGAAAGAATTAACACTTCACACAAGCTTTCTCAAATCTATTAATTCCTATGAGCAAATAAATAATTGTATGTGACAGTACATGAACACACACACAATAAGTTCTCCAGTAGAACCCTGCAAAATGAATGTAGTCTTCTCTTTTCAGATTTTTTTCTAATAAATACTTTCTATATTGCTTAAAGGTTTGTGGGCAGAAGACTATCCAGCATTTAGTCTTTGATTAAATAATAACTAACTCAACCAAAGACCTTTAAGGATACTGAAAATATGTTCAATATATGTTTAAAAGTGTGATATCTAATAAAATAGAACTCTTTCCAGTATTGCATAAACAAATATGCAATGTTCCAGTGGCAGGAAACAGATACTACAAAAAGCTGTCCGCTTTGAAGAGCTTTACTATAAGAAGAAAAGATTGAAATAGCTGTGGCTTATTAGAAGCAAACATAATAAGATTAAAATTATTACATTTCATGAAAAGAAGAAAAGGTTTTCAAATTGCAGTTTTTCCAGAACATAGGTATGATTCCTGGTATACTAATAGCCTAAGGGCACAACATATTGAATGACTTATTAAAGTTTCATGATACAAATTTATTTCCTAACAACACTGTAGGAATTTATTGTTTTCCATTACAGGAAGCATTGCTTCTCAGAGGTGTTTACAATTCTCAATTTGCAAAAATTAATTTTCAAATACAAAGAAGCATAGTAATCTTCATGACCACCTCATTCTTCACACCCAAACTTAGTGACAAACATAAAATAACAAAATAGGTTAGAACAAGCAAACCACAGGTAGTAAAGAATTACAACGCAGAGTATCTTTCACTTGACCAATTCAATATATTATCCCAAAGAACAAAGCAGTTTGAGGTCAATCACCTATCTTCATGTCTATGCTTAGAAAAACAATGAAATGATATGCTCTTTGCTGAATCTGGGTGAAATAACATTATCAGCTTAAACTTACTCTCTCTCATTATTGAGATGCATACTGCAGAGAGCTTCATGGTGGTGAGCAGAACTGACTGCGAGAAAAAATAATCAGAATAAGAACTAGAAGAACCAATCACATTAGAGGTAGATACAATAAAAAGTTATAAATCTGAGCTCTTGAGCCCAATTTTAGAAGTATTATTACTGGTAAAGTTATCAGTTTTACTCCACGCAACAAAGACTTCAGCTCTGCTTCTCTGTGAATATCACTGACTAGAAATTTTGAAATTAGGTCATTTCCATGGGTCCAGTTACACAGAACCAAGATAAAAGAACCACCACACTTTCCAATGATTCACTGTGAAGGCTGCAGCTTCTTAAACAAACAAAACCGACCAACAAATCAAATCTTGAATGTGGTGTAAACACAAAAGAAACTTCAGTTCTGCACAATTTTCAGTATTAGAGAATTCAAAAAATATTACATTACAAAAGGTTCAATTATTTTGAGTTTGCTTTCCTCATTTTTTGATCAATTTTATCAATACATGTTTACCTAGGAGGAAAAAAACTCACAGTAATTTAACTCTAGAATGGTTGCGTCTTGACATTGTTCTTTATAGAAAGACTAAAAGATTGAAAGTTCAGTTTCATCAGAAAATGAATTAGAATATTTCTTTCTACAGAAAAAATTCAAAGTAACTAAGTAACCTTAGGAAGAAATATAAAAGCCATTTTAAGAAAGTGCACAGGTATGTTCCTGCATCCAAATGTTTATTCTACATCTTTCTGAACAGTGGGAAAAATATTAATAATCCCTGCTGATCAAGGAAGGTTACCTAGAAGGTTGTCAAGGCCTCAAAATCTCTTCCCTGCTCTGCTTAGTTCACAGATCCTTTGTGAATGCCCAGCTTGCTGCTATGACCCTGTCTCCTGTCTGGCATAATCTCCCCAGACAATGTTCAGTGTTTCCCAGGAAAGGCAATGTCTCCTCTCTCTCCAGATGGTGTCACCTTGACTGATCACTCTTTATAAAAAAAATAAGATGCAAATTTGGAACAGAGAACTCAACCAAATGTTGTCTGTCACAGTACAACTTGACAAATTCACATGTATATGAAAAATATATAAAGTACACATTTTACAGTGGAGCTTGGAATCCACTTTCACTTTTTTTTTTTTTTTTTTTTTTTGCAAAGTGTTATTTCAAATAATTAAAAAAACCCAAGAAATTTGAATAAAACTTCATAAATTCCAATAAATTTCTTTCCTGTGACATGCCAGCACATAATTGAAGAAAAGCTCAGGAGGGGTATGAGGTTAGTTTTCCCATGATAGACATTTTGTTCTGATTATGCCGTGACAGCTGGAAAGTGAGTCTTAATTTTTTCAGAAGTGAATTTAATTGCTTTAGAGAGTCAGTTTAGCATATCACTTCAGAAATGCCCCAAAGCTACAAGTAAACCCATTGTTAGCCAAATAGCTTCTTATTTGTAAGCTTCTTAGTTTAGGGAAGTAGTAACCAAATTATGTTTTCAATACCTTACTGAGTATTCCACGAGTGGCCTCCAAATCTTATCCCTGTTGGAACATTTTCAATTAAAAATTTGATGATAAGGCTCCATGATAGTCTGAGAACCACTGATGGTAGATAATGGGCTATAATCCAGTGAATTTGGGAATCAGTGGCTTAAAGGTTATCCTGGCAACACGGATAATCCATCAAGTCTAAGCAGTTCCACAGAAATAATTATTTAAAATATGATCATGATTTTTAAAGAAGTGGTAAAATTCCTTTTCTCAAAAGATAATGATTCTCAGCTTGAAAGAAGCTTATCATAAGTGAAACAAATATATTTTATAATTAACTGTGATTTAACTCTGCTGAGAGTACAAAAAAAAGAAAATTACTGTTTTAATTATAGAAAGTTTTCTAATTATCCAAATATTATAACTGTATGTTTTCCACTACATGCAGTTCTTAGATAAATGCGAGATAGATACTTTATATCAACAGATAAGGCATCTCCAGTAACAGCTTTGTATTCTAGAGGCATATCGATTTCCAAACAAAATTTTAAAAATATTAAGGAAAATAATGTAGCATACAGGAGGTATGGTAATATAAAATACAGCAATTATGTTGTACTTTTTTCCTGCAGTACAAAAATTATATGTATAAATTAGAAATTGTCATCTTGTATTTCAAATACTTGTTACAACTTTTTAACTGTTTTCCACTATTTTTGTAATGCTGTTTTTCACTTTGATTTTTTTTTTTCCCCTCAGTGGTAGGCCACAGATTAATTCATTAGTCATGAAGTTCAGAAACAAATTGCATTTGTACATGTCTACTTTATCCTTACTGACCTACTGTTCATAAAAATGTGATTCAATTACTATTACAGTTTGTCATCTAATTGAAGATATGCTTATATCTTACAGATTATTCTTGTAGTAACCAAAACATCTGTCATTACCTAATAAATAGACCCTGTCTTAAAGGCAGAACTTCCTGAACAACACCTAAAAGGTAACTAAAACGGAGAAGACAAGCTCAGTACTGTGAGACCATGCATAAAAAATACATCAATACTGCTAAAGGGAAACAAGAAAATAAAAGTCTGTAAGAAGTGCAATTGTTTCAATAATATATAAATAAGACCGATGGAGGGCAATAATATTTCTCAAAAGATGCAGTTCATGGATCTGGAATGAGACTTTATTTTAAAAAAATCTCAAAGGAACCCAACCCCGAAACACAAAAATATCTAACAGTACATGAGGATAGCTCACTGAAATAATAAAGAAAAAAATAGATTAGTTTTAATAAAGAGAAATTAAGACTTTTATTCTAGCACAACAAGTATATTTTGAAGACTCTTTAGCTGTTGGAACTATTTTTCTCATGTGAGAATTTGACCAGATATGCTTTCCATCAGATAAAGCTTCTGTTCAAGAAAAGATGATGTTCTTCATGTTTAGGAATTTTTAAGTGATTTTCAGTGAATACCGAATGTAGTGATTGGACATTATAGGAAGTACACTTGGTTGTTAATTTTAAATAATGTCAATTCATACAGGTACTAGGGAACCGTACTCACAAAAAAGAGAACACACTCAGCAGAACACCAGAATTTAAATTACACTATGATCAACAATTCTGGAGTATGGTGAAGAGCTGGCAGACCTTTAAGGAAGCTTTCCTTGGGGCACAAGAGCTCTCCATCCCCTCATGTAGGAGGTCCAGAAAGGAAGGCAAGACACCAGAATGGTGCCTTCTCTTAGTATTGATAGTTGATAACAGTTGAGATATGTTTCCCTTAATGGCTCTTCTATCACATTTTGTTACTTAACTGTGGTGTATTTTAGGAGCAGGATAGAACCACAGAATCATAGAATCATTTGAGTTAGAAGGGACCTTTAAGGTCCTGCAGTCCAGCTCCCTGCAATGAACGTGGAAACAAGCAGCTAGATCAGGCTGCTCAGAGCCCAGTCCAGCTTGTACCTCAAATATCTGCAGGGTATCGGCAGAGAGGTACCACCTCTCTGGCCAAGATGTTTGGGTGCTTCACTACCCTTATAGTAAAAAAAAAATTTCTTATATTCAATCTAAATCTTCCCTCTTTTAGTTTGAATTCCACTTGTTCTATCACAACTCATCCTGCTAAAAAGTATCTCCCCTTCTTTCTTACAACCTCACTTCGGATACTGAAAGGTCACTTTCAGGACTCCCTGGGTCCTTCTCTTCTGAACATTCAGTGTATGGATGTTTTCAACTCATCCACTGCAGACATCAACATGATTAATCATATATTCCAGGTCATCATCAGTAAAGTCATGCTGATGTCCCTGACAGCAACAAGTATCTCTTGTATCAAGAGAAGTATCTTGCATCAAGAGAAGTGAGACCAGCAGGTCCAGGGAGGTGATTCTGCCCTTCTGCTCTGCTCTTGTGAGACTCCACCTGCAGTATCACGCCTAATTCTGGGGCCTGCAACACAAGAAGGACTTCAAGATGTTGAAGCAGGTCCAGAGAAGGACGATGAAGATAATCAGAGGGCTGGAGCACTTCCCCTACGGGGACAGGCTGGGAGAGCTGAGGTTGTTCAGCCTGGAGAAGAGAAGGCTCCAGGGGGACATTATAGTGGCTTTCCAGTACCTGAAGAGGGCCTACAGGACTAGAGGGAATGGTTTCAAGCTGTGCCAGGGAAGATTCAGGCTGGATATTAGGAAATACTACTTCTCTGAAAGAGTGGTCAGGCACTGGAATGGGCTGCCCAGGGAGGTGGTGGAGTCACCGACCCTGGAGGTGTTCAAGGAACGTTTGGATGCTGTGATGAGGGATATGGTTTAGCGAGAACCATTGGTGATAGGTGGATGGTTGGACTAGATGATCTTATAGGTCCTTTCCAACCTTAGTGATTCTGTGATTCTGTGATTCTGTGATACAGGAAAACTGGGGAGGGACTTTTTATAAAGGCAAGTAGTGACAAGGGGAAATGGCTTTAAACTGGAAGAGGGTAAATTTAGACTAGATATCAGAAAGAAATTTTAATATCTAGACTAAATTCTAATAAGGTGTTGAGACACTGGAACAGGTTGCCCAGAGATGTTGTAGATGTCCCCTCCCTGGAAGCATTCAAGGCCAGGCTGGATGGGACTTTGAGCAACCTGGTCTAGAGGGAGGCATCCCTGCCTACAGCAGGGGAGTTGGAACTAGATGATCTTAAAGGTCCCATCTAACCCAAACCATTCTATGATTCTATCTCATTAATCCCACCAATTTCCCTCCTTTCTGACCTTTAAAAGTTAGAAGACTCTTACAATACACAGCAGAGTTATGATCTGTAATAGTAACTAAAAAATATAAAAAGCTTCTGCAGTATTAGGCTAAACTTACAGACTATTAGGCTAAACTTATAGACTGTGATGGCTGAAATTTCAACTAATAGTCTTCCAAATAAAGATAGCCTGGAAGTATATATATAACAGACATTGCTGAGGTGTGCAGTATGACATAGATAGGCCCATTTTTTAAAATTGCATTGTGCATGAGGGAATTTAGTAACTAGCTGTGAAATATAATTTCACTGAAATGTTACATTTGTTAGAATACAGCATGTCTCTTTACAGTTATATACAGAGAATATAATTCTAGAAACCTAATTTTCTTTTAACTATGTATGGAATGTCCTTATGTCTTTTAGACAGGAGAATGACATTCACATTCAATATATATATATTTTTAGGGAGCCTCTATTTTTTCATGTTCTGGGCCAGCAGGAGTTACGCACTAACAGATACTGTGCTGATACTGCTTGCAGTGTTCATTAGAATTCAGTTTAATAAACTACTGAAATCTTAAATCTAGGAAATCAAGGTCACCTTTTAACAGTTAAAACAATGGAAAACACTAGGTAAATGCAGCATGCAATGAAAATTCATACAATGATACTTTCATTTTCTTACTGGCATGAAAGGTTTTCTGCACTACATTTAACTGTCATTCTACAAAATTTCAAGCACTGCAGACAGATTAGCAATCACAATTGCTTCAGTACTTTTCTATCTGCTGTATAGGATTATGGCACTCCTTTTTTCCTACAGAACAAGCAAGGAAAAATTATTATGTCATCTCATAGAAACAGTCTAAATTTACTATCCAGGTATTAGAGAGAATGTACATAAACATCTTACAAGACAGATGATGAATTATTTCTAAAAGTTTTGTCCCTTTGTAACTTTTAGGACCTAACTCATCTCTAATGCTTCGCGTTTCTAACAGAATTGTAGATAGTCTCAAACATGTAAGTAGAAGTTAAAGAATAAAAAACGGCTAATTCATAAGCCTGCCCTCAGTGTAAAACCCAGACAAGATCTGCTCATGTATGCTGTTTCTTCTCTTTGCTAAGCCTACTTTTATACTTGTTTTGGCCTATTCTTTTTAGTCTCTCTTCAAACAGAAATCTTTCTATAATCATAACTGTTTCTGCCTCCATGTCCAGACTCTGTCTGATAAACAGATTGTATTTTTATTTCATCTCTCTCTTCAATGACATGTGTTAATAGTTCAGCAGTAAAAAAAAGCCATTTCTAGCCACCTACTGTTTGAACATGTATGAGAGACATTATTTGTCACAAGTTATTGGCAAGTTGATAGCTGACATTAAAAAAAAAATTAAAAAGCCCAGGCAGTTTGAATTGAATTCATAATCTACTTTGGCAGGATTCTCTGAAGTACATATGTGTCGTCTAAAAAGAATATAGCAACAGATACCATATTGGCTAATATGCTTTAGACAGAACAAGACTATCAAATCAAAATGATGATTTGGTATGAAGTGAATTAAAAAGAGCTGTAGGTGCTTGTTCAAAGATTATTCACACATTTGCAGTTATTCTGAGATATATCTTCAGTAATATTAATCTCTAATACATTGAGATTCAAATACAGCATTTGCAGTCACTGATTTTTATGACTATTTCTTTATTTTTGAAAGATTTAATTGTGGCAAGAATTCATCTTCATGATTCAGGCCAGTCATCCATAGCATTTTGTTCAAATGCATGAGTGATTATGAATTGTCATCCATAAGGAAACAAGCAACACAACTGCTCTTCAAAATGATGTTTAATTTCCTAGCATTTGTGACCTTATTACATCAGACACCTATGAGATATTGAAAAGCACAATGCAAATCCTATGGTTCTCAATGCCATATTAATCTCATATTTTGAACTCAGAAGCTTTTTGATAAATTACTAAATTCATATGTTGTCTTTCTCAAGCATTCAACAAGAGTGTGTTGCTGTGCAATCCATTCTTAAAGTGGATTTTGATGCCCTGTCCAGGTTATCTCAATCTCTTCATGGTCTCAGTGCTCCAGATGTGGAATGCAGATGAAATCTAATGGGAATAGCATATAATTGGCATCACAACTGAAGAGGTCAGAAAACACCAGCCCTAGTTTTATTCCAGTTTAGATGGCAACACAGGAATTAAAATCATTGATAAAGCTTCCTTTACCAGAACAAACTGATTGGTCACTCCTGTCAATGTTAAGAGGGATTTTGCATGTCAGACGTTGAAAAAACAGTTTATCTGTTAAATGATATTATCTTGAATATTACTTGCCAAGTTTTTGATCAAATTCTATCCACCATCCCTCCGACTTCATTTTAACCCTGTTTTCATTGATCTGTGCAGTTGCTATTTCAGAGCAGTGTTAAAAAGGAGTTACATATGGGCTGAACAGCAGAAGCTCTCTGTAAGATTTCTATTTAAAACCTCTTGCAAGTCTTAAAAAAAAAAATAATATATATATATATATATACACACACATCTATATACATCAACTTTGGTACAAAGGGGTTATATCTTTGTCCTTATTGTGTCCATTCTCACAAAAATTCTTGGGAAAAATAAAAGGTAATAGAAGAAATGTGTGCAGATGGGAATAAACGCTTCCAGGTATTTGCCATTCCTTTCAGCTCTATATAGGAAACAAGGTGATAGTTTGGAAGGATTTCCCAGATGTTGAATGACAACGTGAAATATCGTATCATCATAATTCATATTATTACTTTCTGTGGAGATGAAGAACTAATTTAATATCTGGACTTTAAATACAAAGTTGTTCATGATACTTCCAAATTTTAATGCATATTTATCTAAACTGAAATGTACTAATTATATAGGGATTTGAGTAGCAGCTTCAAGCTGTAGTTTTAAATCCTGTTAAACCACAATGTAAAGCTATGCCTATATTTAAAAAACCAAATATATATATCAGGTATCTGCATTCTGTCTTCACTTTTAGATTCCCAAATAAGCTGTGTGGTAAGTGCTGGACGACTATGAAGGAAAAGAAAATCTACAGAGCAGTTTGGGAATAATAAAGCAGTAACACTCTATATCCTCCTATTTCATAACAAAAGATTATTTTGCACTCTAAATAGTCCTGGCAAATCCCATATTTTTATTGGTGCTAGCTGTAATTTGGACAAATCAAGGGATCCTATTTACTGAAAACTCTGTTGGGATCTGTCATATCTGCCGCCAAATTATATCTTCTTGTCATTAAAACATAATCTTGGTGTTTTATTATTGGACATCTTCAGCTTATGTTAGAAAATTAAATTTGGACTGGTGCTTTGAATTCCATTCATAGTGCTAACTCAGATTTCACCATCACACAAGTCATCATCTTTAAGGATAACTTTGAAAAAAAATCAGTTTTCTCTCTCTCTCTCTCTTTTTTTAACTGCCTTATTACGTATGTAGAAATAGCAGAATAAGCTACAGTCTTCAAGTCAGATGCCATATTAATAAAATATGTATACTTTAGTGACAAGTTCTTTCTTTCCTTAGGGAAAAGGACTGTAGTGAGACTCTTCTGGAAGGCCTCAAAGCTGAAACACATCCAAGACAAAGCTGGAGTAAACATTTAAGTGCACGAACTCATTACAAGCAAATTAAGCTAAGACAATCATTTGCTTTTTTCTGATGATAAATGTAAAATAACAGGACTTCACAAGTGGTTACTATGCCAAGGTTTTTCAAGTGAATATTATGAGAACCCATTAAAACTCTCAGTGTAGAACCCAGAGTCAAGATTGGATGCATCATAGTACCACTGTTATTTAAACAACAGAGAAATATGCATTTGATGGACACCAAAGGCTTTGAAATGACACAGAAGTGAGTGCAAATGCATTCACTCAAGCTCTAAGCATGCAGACGCAGATATTTTTACTTCAGGTAAGCTATGCTGTTCTCAATCACCTATTTTTTTTTTTAATCTCCCTATAAGCTGGCTGTGATTGAATGCATGAGGCCCCCTAGGCAAAGACATCACTTTTGAGTTGCAGAGGTACTTATCAAAATTGTCCATATTAAGGTTCTGTCCATGGTATAACAATTTTCTTGAGGAAAAGAGTGTATCTGAATATTCAGCTGATTTTATTAAATCAGTTCTCCAAGGCCATGCTCACATCCTTTGGGGTGTTTGATTTTCATGAACATTTGAGTGACTAACTTATTGGCATGCACATTTGTGCAAAGTTAATTTCAAAGTACTATGAACCAGTATTTGCAGAAGGAAAGTAAAATCCACACACAGAAGTATTTGTGCTAGAAGGGCTTACTGCTGTGGGATTTATCTGATTTACCACGAAATCCCAACCTCCAGCAGTCAATATCTACCAAACCACACATGATCTTCAGAGTTCAAAATTATTTCAATAACTTGATTTTTTAAACAATTAACGTTTGTTTTGAAAAAAAAAAACTGCTCACAAACAAGGACCAGAAAAAGAGACCAAGCTTTAAAAATGAACATATCAACTACTTCAAAGCACCAATTTTCAGCAATTATTATTTTAGTAGATATTTTTAATGGATAAATATATTTGTAGAATATTGGACAGGGTATTTAGCTTGTTTATTATTTCATGGGAATAACATAAACTTAATGTTACTGCCAATGCCAGCTTTGCATGCATTTTAATATTCCTTTCTTTTCCTATCATCTCTCTTAAGAACAGACTCATATTTCCCCTCCAGAAGTTTGAAATAACAGGTCATAGCTATGGAAAATATAGTTTTATTTGAATTATTGAGTAAATCATTGCTTCTCCAGTTCATTAAACTCAGTAAGAAAATTCAAATTCATATATATTTTTCTCCATTTTCATGTACATATTCCAGTCCTGCTGCTCATTTATTTTCAATATGAAAGATGAATTAAAGTATTAATCTACGCTATCAACATCTAAGGGAACTAATGATAGTTTCACATGAAATTCATTGTATAATACTGTAATCACACTTTGAAGAACCTCTCATAAAATTGTATTGAGCTGAGGACAGAGCCTCAGTAGGGCTGAGCTGTAGTTGTTAAACTACATTGAAAAAAGATCTGTGCTTATGTTTTTGCATTTATTTGTGCTTCAGAAATATATTTGGATTCCACCAGCTGTGGTTGTCAAGAAACATGCAAATTAAAAAAAAAAAAAAACAACTTAGAGAACTCAAAACAAAGTTTTAGTAAGGTTTCATTTTTCTAGGTGAAAATGCTTCTACTTTGCTTATCACTGCAGGATTTGTAGGAAAAGCAGAAAATATAATAAGTTCTGCTGCCTTGCCTTTCTGTGATCAATGGAAGAGCTGAGTTCAGAAGATAGAGTATCACCTGCTGGGGTGGAGAGGCTCATTTAAAGTTTTTAGAAAGATAATAAAATATTCACATAAGAAATGAACTTTGGTGCATTGTTGTGAATGGAATAATCATAACAAATATTAAAGATATTGTTTATATGTAAGGGCACATTGTTGTTACATTTACTATCGAAAATAAAAAACTGAAAAAGGTCAGAAAAGAATTGGCTCTTCTTTCTTTAAAATCTACATGGAATGAAGCAGAAGGGAGAACTCTGTATTTGGTTTCTCCTGAATCAAGGTGGCATAAAAAAAAATAGAGAATCAGAAAGTAACCTGGACAGCTTGTTAGAAGAACGTCTCCAGCACTCCTGTGCTGCTCTGCTTCTCTAAAATCTTGCACTCACACACAGCAAGTGCCTCAGAAAGCAGCATGTCAGTGGGATTATTGGGTAGGCAGAAACCTCGCCTGGGNAAAAAAGACTTGAAGAAAAGGAGAGATGCTAACCTGCAAAAATGTGAAAGAAAATAAAAGGTGCTCCGGGAGCCAGCACAAAACACAGAATGAACGAAGGATTTCTTACTCATATGCACGAACAGAGCTACATTTCACTTCCTTCACACGTGGAAAGTACCACTTCTTTTCGTGCTCCTACTTAACAAGCAGATAGTCTCCTGGGAATCCTCCCTCTGGGAGCATAGCTTGTAAGGGACATTATAAGTTTTCTGACCTTTACACTTCTCTGCTTCAGGGTCTCACATCACAGTTACCAAACCTTTAGTAAAGGACTGCAGGCTGTCAGTCAGAGCTAGCTAATACCATGCCGTCCAGCCAGATCAACATGGAATAGAAGCAAATATTTAATTTGCAGGCCTAACACAGACATCATGGCAAAGCCTAAAAGACTGCTTCCAGTTTAGTATATATTACAAATACTTAATGTGTGATGATTGAAATCTGACTTTCTCTGACTATTTGCCTACATCGATGTATGATAAATCCAAAATATCCCTTGTTTCTCTCCCCAGCAGACAGCCTCACCATGCAATCTCTCCTGACATGGCATGGAGAAAAAGCTTGAAGATTGAGCATCTACACATCAGAGTTATATCCTTTCCTTTCCCTTGTTACAAGCATTTTTAACAGATGCTCAAAATAATTAAATAGCATTTCTTGTACCAAAAAAATCCTTTGGAAAACAAAAAAAATTTGGATTAAATGTTTGTGTTATTTTAATATTTGTGAAAATGAAAAGGAAAAGAAGTAATTTAAGGTGAGCTTACATTGTAAACAAAATGTTCTACCTTTTGACACTGTAAGAAAACTCTTGCCTTAAACCACTGAGTTGGGCCTCACAGGTTAATTAATCCATTGTTGTTATGCATACAGTTAAGCAAACGTTAGTTGGAGCTGATAGTTACCTTTCCAGGTAGGTATGTGTCAAAAAGTGGTGTTCTATATTCTCCCTCCATTCCAAGTGTCCTAGAAGTTAGACACAAACAGTTTAAACCTTCAGATTTTTATATTTATTTATTTATTTATTTTTTAACACAGTAATTGTAGCCCTAATGAGCAGAGTTTTTGATTACTCATGACCCTTCCTGGGAATCTCTGGGTCGGGAGGACAGAAAATGATACTTGGTGAAAATTCTGAGACAGTGAATGTTGTATAAAGCCACAGTTGATATTTATTGACATGGTGTTTGGAAGCTTTGCAAAGATTAGGTCATATCTGGCCCTTGAGCCCATGGCAACATCAATGGATGTTCCACAATGATTCCTGCTTTTAGCGTTGTCATCCTTTATCTTAGCAAACATCAAAATCTAAGCACAAAAGACAGAAAATGAGCTATTGATTTTTCAGTATTGTCTTAACCTGCGGCTTAATTGAAGGTCAGTATATGTATTCCTGTCAAAGACAGACTTTTGCTATTCATTGTCGTTATCTGACACAAAACTCTCCTCAAGAAGGAAAGCACAGATACTTTTCAGACAGTGAATAGAAGAATACACAACCCAACACCTTCAAACCAAGGAAAACTGAGGCATGAAGAATAACAAGAGCAAAGTAATTAGATTAGATGTCAAAAGCTTTAAAGAAGCTGGAGCAAGAAGAGGGGGGGAGAAAGAATGAGAGGAAGAGACAGAAAGAAAGGGAGAGAAAGACAGAGAGATGAATGTGTATTTGCCATCAAAAGACAACAAATAAATTGTCTCTTTGGAGAAAGTGGATGGCTCCCTTTCTCTTTCTGTGTTGTTCACTCTCTCATTGAAGGATATACAACTGCAAACACTTCCTAACACTGTAACATAGTAGTTTTTGTGAATAAAAGGAGCTTGTTTTATTAGAAGACAAATGTAATATGACAGTAAAACAGAAGTTGACAGATAATAGATAGGAAAGAAAATCCACATCTTTCTCTTATTTCCTGTTATTGCTCTTTCTTAGCTAATCCTTCACCATCATCCGCTCATGAAGGATCAGATTTTACCATTTCAGATCTTTCATTCAAGGAGGAAGTAGTAAAGATTATTTTAAAATAATAATAATAAAGTAGATTTTCATTAATGAAGCTCGTACTTCTGTCATTAACCTACTTTAGGTCACTTTCCCCCTCCACATTAAATTAATTCATTTTTTTCCCCTGGATAAGTCAATCGGCATCATCGTTTACTCCTCCTGCTTCCTGTCTAATGGCTAAAGAGCTGGATAGATGAACAAAGGAGAAAGATTCACATCTATTTTGTCTCACATTGCAGTAAAGCTCCTTCGATGGTTATAGTCGACCCAAAATGTTTTGGGAAAATCAGACATTCAAGTAAAAGTCTTTCCTTTCTGTTAGTATCAGACTTTTTAAATGAACTTTAATCTGTTGTCAGAATGTGATTGCATGATCACAAGTATACAGAGTGAACTAAACATCAAGTCATTCCCATTTAATTCACAAGAATTTTGCAGTTGGAGGAGCATTACACTGGGTGTTGAAGCCAGGTGATCTTTAAGGTCCCTCCTGTTCAAACCATTCTCCAATATGACCATACTTTTAAACATGAATTACTTGGTGATGGATGAGTAGCAACAGTTAATTGTCACTTGCTCCAGAATGTATACAGGCAAGAGCATACAACGCTGACATCTCATAGTGGTTCATATTTGAACTATAAAACTTTTTGTGTTAGTGTTTAAAAAATATTAAGTTGAAATACGCAGATTGTATTATAGCTGTTTAACATCTCAAAATCTTAGTTCTCTGTAAGTGTTTACCCAGAAATCTCAAGTACAGGAGGAACAAAAACAATTCATAATTCTTAAAAAGTTCCAAATATTTTCAGATGGCAGTTCATTATAGCCATACAGATACAAAATAAAAGCAAACAACATTTTTTCATATATCTTGATATTTTATTAAATTCTCACTTTTCATTTAACTTCCAGCTATGTCTTCTGGCTCACCACTTTGCTTTGGATGGTATTGTATAACTTTCAAAATTCATATTCAGTTTGTCATCACAGATTCTGATACCAAATCTCTGTTAACATTTATGAGAGCTAGCATAAGTTTTCAAGTGCTTATTAACTAACAAATCTGTTTCTTATTTTAGAAAATTTATGGACTGGCATTTCATCAGAAGGGCTCCAAGTGTGCAGATTTGTATCCAAACCAGTCAGAGCTAGATCCATGACGTGCACCAACATTCTGGGGGCTTCTAGCACAATCTTGAGCTCATACTACAGTCATAAAGCATGCACAATGATGTGGAACAGTACAAAAGCTACAGTAGCAGGTGTATGAGATCGGAGCATTACTCTTAAACAGGAAAACTTATGAGTTAGCTCTGGCGAGCATCCTAAATAACTGTTATTAAAACCTTTTATATGACATCTTTGTGTATAGTGCACATCTTAACAATACAAGAAAATATTTTGGAATATATTTTGACTGTTCGAAGTATATTATATGTCCTAATATTCTGCATCTATATACAGAAGAGAAAGTTACCATAGGTTGCTAGATGAATAGAGAGAATAAAAAAACTTTCAAGAGATCTTCTTAATGGATAGCTAAAAGAAATTAAGCTACATGTAAATAACCAAAGAGAATAAGATTCCACTTCTATAACTCATGAGATCCAATAGAACAGTGGGATGCAACTGAGGAAAATTAGAATACTGTTCTAAGACACAAAGTACTTCTACTTAGAATCATAGAATCACAAGGTTGGAAAGGACCTACAAGATCATCTAGTCCAACCGTCCACCCATTACCATTGCTACCACAAGCTACTAAACCATATCTCGTAGATCCTCATCCAGACGCCTCCTGAACACTGCCAGGGATGGCGACTCCACCACCTCATTGGGCAGGCCATTCCAGTGCCTGACCACTCTCTGAGAGAAAAAAGTTTTTCCTTATGTCTAATCTAAACCTCCTCTGGTACAACTTGCGGCCATTTCCTCGGGGCGTTTGTTGCCTGGGAGAAGAGGCCAAACCCCTCGTCATCACAACCTCCCTTCAGGAAGTTGTAGAGTGCAATTAGGTCTCCCCTGAGCCTCCTCTTCTCCAGACTAAACAATCCCAGCTCCCTCAGCTGCTCCTCATAAGACTTGTGCTCCAGACCCCTCACCAGTGCCCTTCTCTGACACATTCCAGGGCCTCAATGTCTTTCTATTTCTATTCTATTTCTCAATGTCTACTTCTAAGTACAAATAGGGGAACATTAATACCACTGCAAAACAGTGAAATGAAGTTGGTTTTTGAACAAGGGGATCAGGAAAGCACTCTGACAAATGAGAAAGGATTAGAAATTCTTGACTTGTTTATGCCAGAAAAATAAAAGCTTCACAGAAACAGGACTGCTTTCTCTAAGGTCAGGAGAGTGATAGATTCCAGAGAAGTAAATACAAGTAGTATTAGCATGTTGGAAAGAAGAGAAAGAGGATATAAACCAGCAACGAGTAAGACTTTTTAGACATTAGAAGATTCCCACGAAATAAGATAGGCAGTTCTTCAGGAACTCGGACTACCATGAATCTCTTCACTTGCAACATTTCTCCATTATCTCCAAACTGACAGATTTTTCCTACCTTAATGGCTATTCATTTTCATTCCTGTTTGATAATTTTTTACATGTCTTGCACACTGTACACAATTATGCAAATAAGAAAATACAATCACAGTCTTCAGTTCTTATTTTGTTTGTTACCCTACACAGTACATCCATTGCTTTAGGAATTATCAATTTATTCATTCATTACTTCAGTATCTAACTGAGTTCTACTGGAACTGTTTTAAATATGGAGGTCCAAATCTTGCTGCCAGGGAGGTGAAATAAATTACTCCACTAGAACACATTAATTTTGGCTCTGATTTTTCCACCTATTTCTTTGCTGTTGTTTTTTACATAAGGTAGTTACCCATACTGGATATGAAATTCTGGCCTGCTTCTTTATGCTTCCTCATTCCAGAAAAGGGGAAGGCTTCCCTGACTTTTAGTCTGCTTTACCTTACTTTTAACCATGCAGTACTTAAAGAAGCATTTCTTAGCGAAAAACGTAATTGCAGATCATTCCGGTCTATGCATTTTGGATCTATTATAATACTTACAGCACTACAGTGAGATTCTGTTTACAGGCTTAAGTCACATAGAAGATTTCCTATACTTTCTTTTGAGGCTCACAATTCCTTTACAGTAAATTATGATGGTAGGATTAACCCATAACGTGTATTTGTCTGAATTATTATAATTACCACTCTTCTGCTGTCATGAGAGGTCTCTTGCCTCCTTCTTTTATTATATGATGTAAACTAAGGACTGACTGGGCATACCTCAAATTGATTACTTAATTATTTAATTCAGAATAACTAGAACATATATTTTTAAAGACCACTGAGGAACACAGAGAGCTGACCTGTAAATTAGAGACAAGCTTAAAGACATATTTGAAATATAGAAAACAAGCTGTTTACTATGATCAGAACTTTAAAATATAAACGTACATATTTTACATCTGAGCCTCACGCAGATGCTCAAACTCAGCGCTAAAGAATGACATCCACACTAGAATCCAGTCAGCAGCTAAGGAAGAATCAAAGAACCAACCTGACTTTTTTTCCTACCAAAGTGATTTCATAATCACTCTGTTCCTGCATTATAAAAATTCTGTTGATATGTCATGCCTATATGGTGGGAGTCGTTTTTTTCCTTTTTAATTACTAGGAAGCTGGACTTGACTTCCCATGAGGAAAGGGACTTGTACATGAGCCAGCCATGTATGAGCAATCCTACAAAGACAGCACAAGCTATATTTCTATACCGTGATCAAAAGCCTAAAAAGTGATGGGGAACGCACTGAATTTAGAAGTTCCAAATTCCGCATACACTGACATACTCATATGCATGTTGGTTTTGGTGCCTGTTACCTGGGCCTAAGGCGTAAAACTGGGCATTAGTAGTTCTAAAAGGAAAAAAATATATATATATCTTATATATATCTTTTTACTTCAAAAGAGAAAAATCAGATAATTCAGATTTTGTCTTCATTCACACATGCAATGCTTTGGACTTTCTGTTATCCAGTAACCTCTTGTACCATCTCTCAGCCTCT
Source organism: Pavo muticus (assembly GCA_016647715.1). NCBI lineage: Eukaryota > Metazoa > Chordata > Aves > Galliformes > Phasianidae > Pavo > Pavo muticus. Next base: position 247,272 of record JACDJE010000113.1, on the reverse strand, counting down.
TCCACCAAGACCCAAACTCTCCTGCTTCACACAAAAAGAACAGGAAATACTGTTGTGACAGTTCAGCTGTCAGTGCTTTTTAACTCTTCCTCGGGAATGCCTGTGTGTTTGCTAACTCGTTTCTTTTCTACTCTGTTTATTTAAGTCTGTGTCAAATGAATATCACCTATTTCACATTATTCAAAGGTAGTTTACTATTTCTAACTAAACTGAGCTCTTCAGAAAAAACCTCTTACATGTTTTGTAAACAAACATAAAAATGATTTGTGGCCTAAAACCAAAAGTTCATATTGCCAACAAATACTTTACATCCAGAAAGCATGTGAAGTTTTGGATGAACTTCGAATATCAGAGAACGCAGATAAATTCCTTGGAGTTCAGAAGCAAGTACATTTAAGGGAATCCATGACACTGAACCTTAAAAAGAAAAAATAACAACAAAAACAACAACGACAATCCATGTTCCTTGCTGCATTTAAGAGTTTTTATCATTTTTTTCTTTTTCTCATAAATTATTTCCATTTTGAAAAACCTATTCAGCCTACTTCAGCTAACTATTGAAATATTCTTTTTATTTAACTGTAAGATATTTTTACAAACTTCCTTTGACAAAGTTTGGATAATTTTATCATACCAGTTAGCTTAGTCATGTCTCATACACTGCTGAAATTTTGGGGGAAAAAAAAATTATGAAATTTCTGATCCAGAAGAACTAGAACTCTCAATAGGATATTGTAATACATTAAACTGTAACACTGCTCCAACTTTTCAGTGAATGACAGGCGTCAGTTAATGAGATGAAATATCAGCGATAACTTTTCCTCCCTTCTTTAAAATATGAAACAATAAAGGAAAAAAAAAGAGGAGAAAAAGCTTCGAAATTTTGCAAATTTCATACACAAAATTATTCTCATTTTTGCTGTGTCTTCTTGTTCCTACTCTCTAACATGTTTACTTCAGCATAAAGATGAAAATTATGGTTATGTTTTGTGTTGTTATAACATTTAAATTGTAACACTTAAAATACATGACTGTAGGTAACTTTCACAGGGATTCCTCACATGTGAACATCTCAGTTATAAAAACTACTAACATTTTTTTACAATGCTCACTGCTTTTCTGTGCATTATATCAATGCTTCCAAAGTTTGCTGTTTACATGAAAGTGATTTTAGTCCCCACTATTGTCTGAAATAAATAAATAAGAAGCTGAAACTGTACACTTTGTTCCCTCAACCTATATTGTGTCATGACAGCTAATTTTCTCATTTTGCTGTACAGGCATTACAAATTGATCATCATTAATGCTCACTTTTTGCCTGAGGTTTGATTTTTCATTAAAAGAGCATAAATAGAGCAAGTTTTAGCTTGCTGCAACAACCAAAAAGAAAAAAAGTCTTTTTTTGATGAAGCCAATTCCAAACTACACTTAGATGGGCAAGAGCCACCTGCCTGGTTATCAGCTGTCCCACGTCGTCCTTTCTATGTGTTATCGTAAGAGACCTCCAAAGAGTAGGGCTTTTTACGATATAGTCAGGTCTACCTCTTACACAAAAATTCCAAGGTTAAAAGAATAAATAGTCATCCCACTTAATAAAGATTGTCTGAGTTGCAACACTTTTAATGCCAGCCATGAGGTTTAGGTACAGCAGTTCTGGGGCAAAGCATTGAGGAAGAATGTAGAGGAAGGATGTAAATGGAGTTAATGGTTAGAGGTTAGGACTTCCCATGACATTACACTCACTCTGCTCTGAAATGACGATGCTCCCTGCTGTTGAATGCAGTTTATTACAACCCTCTTCCAGTTTCAAAAGCTTTCAGAAATTCATCTCTATGGTTCTCACAGTTGTACCTTAATCATAGCAGAGTATATCAGGAAAACGTATCACCACCATAACTGACACTTATCTGACATCCATCTCTTAAAGAACAGTAACCCTTTTATACATTTATACATTAATGTTATCCCAGAGCACAAAAACAAACCTTAAACTGATAAAAATGGAAAATAACTCTTTTATTCCCAGTTGATACTGCCTCTGTTGAACATGCTCAGGGTAGGCAATTGCCCAGTACACAGCTTCATATCTGTGTGGATTTTACAGATAAAAGCTGTGTGCAAGAAGGGATTCAGCATACAGTTCACTGAATATCTCCATTTTTTTTGGTATTGAACTACCTATAAAATGTGATAGCTAAATGTTTACCACACTGATGAGTTAACTCACTTGTAAAATGCCTTGAGAACAGCAAAATAAAACTCAGAAAATGAAGTTTGGTTATTTTATAGTCATCAGACAAATTCCTAAACATGATTTCCTTATTTGAGAGGGCTGGGGGGCAGCTTTTTATTCAACTTTTGCTTTTTGTTGAGGAAAAGCCACTAGTGAAAAAATATTTTCCCAAGTGTGTGAATCTCTATTATCTGTAGTTATGAAGCTTTCTGACAGTTCTTGTGATTTAAGGCACACAGAATTGGCTGACACTCCTCAGACATTTGGCAGCCATCAGACTTTCCTTAGCACAACTGTAACGACTGTGTTTGAAGTAACAGCCCTTCTGAAAGGCAGATGGATCCCTGCCCAGGCTGCTCCCTCAGCTGATTCACTGGAAGAGAGAGTGGAGGAGGAAATGTGCATGTTTTACTTCATGCAGAATGGAGCCTTAGTCCCAGAATTTATTCACATCTAACCATTACCTGTAAGGAGGCAAGAGAAAATGTGTTTCCTATTATGTGTTTTACCTAGTGTGCAGGTGCAGAGAGGAAGGCGTAATGGGTTTTGGTAGCTTATGCATGAAGCCCGTGTAGTAGCTGTGCTGTGGTTTGTGACACACTTAGCTTGCTCTCTGACTGCCTCAAATCCCACCTCTGACTCTCATGTTCCCTTTCACAGTCTCCCCTGAGGCTTTTTAACAGCTCATAGTACGAGATATCAAAGTTACTGAGAAGAAAACCTTTCCTCCTCAGAAACCACCTGCTATTGCCTTCTCTTCCAACACTTTTGAGTTCAGTGTATGGGAAACTGATTCTACGATTCTATGAAATCGGGAAAGAAAAATTCTAATATATAACTACACATATACTGCCTACAGTTGCATGTCTGCCCATCTTTCTCCCAATATAACTCTCCCATCAAGCACAGGGAAGATATCCAAGGAGAGATAGCTCTTAAGAATGTTCTCGAGCCATCTGTGAACATTTTAAACCGTGTTCCAAAGCACACAGGAGACTACGGCATCATATGGAATGTAAGTGAAATGCACGGCATGGGGCTGGATCCAAATAGATGACTTCTGTAGGGAGGATAGCAACAACCCACACATGTTTCTTTGAGCATCATTTTACCTCTCCAGAGTCAGACTGGTGAGTATTAGGCTATACAACTCTGTGCTTAGAGATGATTATTTTGATTAATTAATAACCTTCTGTAGAAAGACAAATCTTTTATGGACTTTCTTAGAAGCAAGACCAGCACAGACCATGCTGATGTTGAAGCTTTCCTATTTCCATCTTCCATGTGCAGGAGTAATGCATTTGGAGTCAGAGAAAAAAAGAAACAAAGACATATTAAACATATTCCTAAGACCAGAAACTTCTGTCTGAATGAATTGCTTTATTTCAGAAACCATGCCAAATTGATTTCTTTAAATAAAGGTTTATTTTAACCTTCCTTTGTTCATTGTGAGTAAACTCTTATGGTAGCCTGTCTTTTGGAGTTAATTGCTGCTTGTCTCCTTGGATATCATCATTTGCATAATTGTGATTCTTTTCAATAAAAAAGGATTATATAATCTTGGAGAAGCAAACATCATAAAATTTAAATTTACATGAAATTAAAGAAATAAGTGTTCCATGGTAACAGTGCTATTAACTTCCACCAAAGAATAGAGTCTTTAATACTATAAAGTCAACATATTTATAGAAAATAATTTGGACTATACTGCTTTTCAAATGTCATGCAAAATTAAAACATCAGACCATACTTTGAAGCAACATTACTGAAATAAATATTAATGCCAACTTTATGTTTGTAATAAAGACATAACGTTCTCCTGAGGTCAATTTCATATTTCTGACTTGAAAAATTTGTAAGAGTAAAAGAAGCAGATGGATAGTCATTTTATAAATATGTGTGAATTTTGAAGTATGCCATGTAAAGTTTTCTATTTCTTCCAGTAGACGCAGCATAACTAGTGCTTGCATAAATGAACTACAACAAGCCGCAGTGAGATTCTGAGTTAATAGTACAGATTTTCCTGCCAGGGTAACTGGACCATTTTACCTCTTCCTTCTTTAAAGTATGGATTAATTAATTGTATTTGTTCTTATTGCCACTAACATTTGAAATTGCTGAGAGAACATGGCAGGCTAATCTAATTAAGAAAGTGCTTTGTAAGCTGAAGAACAAAACCAAATTAGTTCAAAGACCTGACACTGAAGAGCTACCAACTTGAATTCTCTAGCATTGTGTCAGTAAATTTTTAAATAATTATTTCACAATGCATTGTGACACATTCAATACTCTAAGAAATTAAATTAGGCCAATCTCTAGCATAAAAACAAACAATCACTCGCACCTCTCCCCCACTTTGTTTAGAGCGATCCAGTTTCCCACAAAATTTCTGTCAAGATTTTCTTACAATTAAACCAGGATGAAGTCCCCGATTGTTGCAATCTCAAATTGGTCAGTATAGAGAACATAACTATGGAATATAATATGGTACTCAATGCAGCCACCTCTATTCCAACAAAGGTAACTTTTGAAATAAGATGACGGAGACACAATTCAAAGCACAATATACATTTTAGAAATAGAAGAAACTGATGAACCTTAACTTCTTCAAAGCTGAAAAAAATTGCTGCTCTAGCCTGAAAACAAGTACTTTTTCCTTTTACTTTATAGGGTAAATAGGCATGACAGAAAAAAATGAATAATCTAGATGTCATCATGATCTGAGAATCGATTAATATGAGTCTGTTGCCTTAGCACACCATGCAGTCCCTCAGCTCAGCACAGTGAGCAACATGAATTCCTAGGAGAAGCTATTGGCCACATATCAAGGCATTTCTTTGCCTTCTGGTTTATTTTTTTAGTTCAGAAAGACAGATAAAAATCATCTAGCCTGTGATGGCCATCTTAGCCCTCAGAAAAGAGTAACTGTATTTTACTTGTTTTTCCCAAATGACAAATGCTCTTAAGACAGCCCCTTTTACCCTGCACTGTCATGTCTGCTGTGAGGATTTGGGAAGCTATAAATTGATGCTCATAGCAAAGTAAACAATTTTGTCACTGTTCAGTGTATACAGAAAAAGATATCCAAAACAATAAAACCAACTGTATTTATTTTAGGCATGAATCTTGGCTGCTATAATTGGCTGGAAATATAGACAACATAGAAAATCAGGCTATGCATGCCTTGTATTTGCCTTTCTCATTGCAGCCACATATGTTAAATATTCCAATTAGATTAAAAAAAAATCAAGGGGAAAATAGTAACTAAAAGTGTAACTGTGGAGATCTTTTATCCATTCATTGATAGGAAAAAAAAAATCATTTCTGGTTCAATAATTGCAAAATGTTGGAATGCTTCCTTCAGAAAAAACACCTTTGCAAAACACATTTTCATGTTTAACAAAACAAAATAAGGTGAAGGAAATACTAGGTATTCATGTCTTGAGACTTCATCTTGGGATGGGAAAACGTTTTCAAGTTTGGAATAGTGACTACAAAAAAAAAAAATACAGATTTGTGTTATCCATCACATGTATTGGATCCTTGGTTGCCATGTAACTTGCACTTATGCAGTACTAATCTGTTTTGGAAATGTTCAAAGAAATTTATTGGTCATAGACATACATTCAGAACTGTCCAGAAGCATCTTGTGAGCTACGCTTTTGTTCAGAAAAGTAGTAATGGAGATTCTGTACAAGCCTTATGTGACTTAAAGTGTACATAAAATGTACTCCCTAGCTTAAAAATGGATGGGGAAAATTTCCATTTCAATTGAATTATGCCATAATTACTTTGTTAGGGAGAAATTATTATTTTTTTAACCTTCATTTTTAAAAGCTTTGGGATACTGTAAATACATAGCTAAGTGAAATGGTTTTTTTTTTTCTTAATAACTAGAGACAGCAACAAAAAATCAACAGCTCATAACTCCAAACTGAAGCATTTTTCTAACTTCATGTCCAAATTTTAGATAGGGAGTGATAGAAAGATAACAAATAAACAAGCAAAACCTGTGGCCAGACAAGGAATGCACCAACAAAACTGCATTCTTTGGTACGTAGTTTCAACTTTGTAGTAAAATGGTAGAATCTGTGCTAGTGATGAAAAAGAGAGCGAGCTGGATTTCTCCTTGAAGTGGAAGGATGAGAAGTGGAAGAATTTTTTCTAGAATTGAAAGCACTATGAGTTACACCTACACATACAATTTTGAACAGCAAACTATGCTCCACAGGAACGGCTGCAGCTTTCACAGAGGCATGACAGTGAGGTTAACTCACTGGATTACTACATGGGAAGTAATGCTTGTGATAAAGTCATCGGCAGCCAGAACTTGATTAGAACCCAGGTGTTCTACTCTTATCTAGATTTTCTCGAACAGACAGAGCTCTTCTGGACAGACTGTCTTCTTTTGAGCACAGATGGTTGAAATTAAAATAGCTATGACACTTCATTAACATTTTGGGGACAGCTGCTTTCCGTCTATTCTTTCTGTCTGGACCGATTTTGTCCTTTGCCAAGTTTGGATCTGTACCTCATGTAACTCAGACAGCGACACATCGCAACGAGTCACTGCTGGGAGTCACTGCCATAGCGGTGCTTGAAAAGTGAAGTATAACTCTCAGCCAGTGACTGCACCACCTGGCTCAGACTGGGAGCTGCAGAAATGGTCATTAAACACACACACATCCCCATGGTTGTGTACCTAAGTACTTATGCAAAAAAAACTTCATAAGTTGTTACTGTACTATATTATACTATAGTGTAATGTATAGTGCTATACATACATAAAGTACATTTCAGAGGATTAATTCAAACATTTTAATGAAATAAGAGGACAAGACAACCACTCCTTGCTTCTCACTGTATGAAACTATTCAATGTACACCATTCAGAACGATCCAGCCTATCAGACATTATTACAAGGAATTATTCTGATCCATTTTTTCCAGGAAGAACAGCATAATCAGTTTCAAAACCATGATAACTATGAGCACAGAAGCAACAAAAGTTCTGTTATTGCACCCTCAAGAACAGACAAAGACAGGATTATGTTCTTCTTAAGGAAAACAGAAATAAATAAAAATAAGCAAAAAAAAAAAAAAAAATCAACAGGGGCATTTGTCTGGAAGTTTAAACACCCATGCCATATTGCTTTGCTTTATTCCTGATTCACAGGCTTATGAAAAATATTAGCTGTACATTACACCCAATGTGTGATTTTAAGTCTGGATTAAAATAGCTATTAAGAGATAAGAATCAATGTAGAGTGTTCAGATGCACAGCAAGCCATTATTACATGCAGCCAGTACAGAATGCATACTAGCTGCTTATTTTCCAGAATTCTAAGTTAAATATAAGTTATTGCTGCCACCAACAGGATATTCCTCAGTATATTTTATCCTTGTAGCTCCTTAAATTTGCCTTTCAAACTTCTGTATGCTTGCAGGATACTTCTGCTGCGATTTGAAATTCACAATCAACACTGAAAAAGCTATACACCAAATAACTCTATGTTCATAGTGAATGCCAAATGTGCATTATTTTTCCTCCTCATGAAACCAACGTACAGAAAATAGCCTACTGTCACGGGTATAAGTTGATTGCTTTAAAAAGCACTTCCCCACCCAAGCAACACAGAATAAAGAGAGCCTATAAAATGGATGAAGGGCTTGATCTAGTGAGTACCATAAAAAGTAGAGTGACACTACTTGAATTTTTTACAGTATCAACAGATTCTATTTGCAGATAACGTAATCATGGTACAGCCATGTTTAGAGTAAACTGACTGAAAAGAAAGGAAAAAAAGTTGGGATGAAAAGCACTGCTGATGTAGATGAGGGTCTCCTCCTTTTCACATTCTCCTGTTGATCTGACCTTGTTTGGCATGCGTGCTTGCTTATGAAAGGGGAGCAGAAGGAAAAGCGAAGGATCTGTCTTGGTTCACATGACAGATAGAGGGATGGTTTGCAAGTGACTTCACAAAGCATCCAGGCTTTGTAGAAGGGCACAGAACATGGCTGAGGAGGTGTCCAGTAAGGTTGTACCATACAGATCGTCCCCCCACACTCCCAAATAAATAAATAAAAACAAGTAAAAATTATTTTTCATTACAGCTGCCATAATACACTGATAAGTATCAGTGCTTGCCAAGATGATAGCAAAATTATTGTCTGTAAGAACAAAGCTTTGACAAGACTAGCAGATTTATAAACAAATCAATTCTAATCTGTTGAAAGGTCATCCTTCCATTAAGACTGAATAGGAATGAGATTAAATTACATGGTTGGCTACAGACATCAACAACAGGGCACCATGCAGAGGGGCAGTTAGGAGCTGAATTGCATTAAAAGAGTAAAATAATACTCCCCATCTCTTCTCCTGAATGCTTGCATGAGGCTGGCTAGACAAATTTTGATGAAGATCACATTCATATATCTATATGGTCAAAGGGAAATATACGAGTAAAGAAATGCTGTAATGATAGGTCACTCTTTTTTACACAATAAACATTTCTTTCCTCCTCTATAAATTAGGTCCATGTGATGAAACCTGCAATGGCAAGATTCAACTGTTGTAGCTCATTCTCTGCTGTTTTCCTTCCCTTCAGATTTTCCTTGTGAAAGGCACAGAAACAGGATGCATATTCTGCAATAATGGACAAAGATGAGCTGGAGCAGAAAAGGGACAGAACAGAAAGTTTGCCTTCAGCACCCAAAATCCTCATAAGAAAAGTTATGCTCTAACTAAAAGTATAAGGAAATACAATTAGTGTCTGGATAACTTACTTCACTCTTAATGTTTCTGCAAATTCCAACATGAACAGGCCCAATGCAAATCAGCTTTCCTCACTAAGCTGACGGCTAAACTACAGCAGATGCTAGAGGATTTTTAAACTGCACAGGTCACATTCAGAGGCTGATGCAGTGCATTGCCAATATTGTCTACTAGCTTGATTTCAGCATTCCCTTTGAAAAAGGCAGAAAAGCACCTTGCAAAAGACTGAGAGAAAACAGTTCTTCACTTCTGCCCTCAGAATATGTTTTTAAACTACCTTCTAATTTCTAATGTAAAGACAAAGAAAACTGTAGTTACTAGAATCACAATTAAATATAATATAACATGCATTTTTTGTTCTTTTTCCAACATTTGCTTTAAACGTGTCGCTAAATATTTTACCTTAATTAGCTTATACTGGCACCTATTGGTGAAAAATAATATTTGCAAGCACCATTATCAATTATTGCTTGCTCTTTAATCACAAACAGCAATGCTCTTTGTAGTAATTATTGGCTTGCACACTTCCCACTTCATTAGGAGAATATTTTCCACTGTTTTAATTGTCCTACAATAATTTGGTGTTGCAAATAACAAGTATGTGTTATACCTGTTCTTATTTATGTAAGAGTTAGATTTTCTTTTCTATTTATCTCTAAAGTGTTCTAAAAAGTTTCTTAACTGAGGCGCGTACTCAGAAAACCTGCAAAGAATATTCAGTCACTGTGGTCAACCAGAAATCAGATGACAAAACAGTGATTTTACAGGGAAGCACAGCATGTCTGAGTCTTAGCAAGCAAACCATTACCCACAGCCAGTATTGAAAAGATGATTGAAAATTATCCTTGCAATGGTAATTAACTAGGATACTAAATTATTCCCAAATGGGACAGATTTAAGAATACGTTTTTCACTATTTTTTTCCTTATTGATTGTGGATTTGATTGTTTATTCAAAAAGAGGAACACTTTGAATCCTATTGCTTTTCTGTTTCATATTAGCTGCTCCCTGCCATGTCTAGAAAACTCATTTCCCTAGAAATCCAAATTTCAGCTGTTTTAAATGTCACTGCTCTGTAACTCAATAACTTAACCATAGGATTCTCGTGCCACTGTACATGTTCTAGGACAGCTCAAGTACCTTCCAGCTGCTGCTTCAGAAAAACACTGGTGTTCTTCCATACCTACTAGACATTTCTTGAATGTCTAGAATATCCAAAACTGGCTTTAGCTTTTAGTACTTAAGCAATTGCATTTTACACTTAATATTCAAAACAGCTTACAAGCACACTTGCTTGCACTGTCAGTTGTCAGCCATGCAAATAACTACTATGAATAAACAAATTGATGCAAAATCCTGGATCCATGGGGTACCTTCTTTTACTGCTCAGTTATTTATCGTTTCCCATTGTTTCTTTGAAATATGGATCACTCAGTCAATCAGATGAATTAAATGGAATGGCTAACTTGCACACTTCAACATATATATATTTTTATATATTATATATATATATATTTATATTCAGATGTAGATACTCCATACACAAGGAAAGACCAAAATATATAGCAAAGTCAAA